>OX392465.1:21817313-22139260 GCA_947623515.1 Neoascia interrupta
TCTATACTATAGACGTCATCTATACTATAGTCGTCATCTATACTATAGTCGTCATCTATACTATAGACGTCATCTATACTATAGTCGTCATCTATACTATAAACGTCATCTATACTATAGACGTCATCTATACTATAGACGTCATCTATACTATAGACGTCATCTATACTATAGTCGTCATCTATACTATAGTCGTCATCTATGCTATAGACGTCATCTATACTATAGACGTCATCTATACTATAGTCGTCATCTATACTATAGTCGTCATCTATGCTATAGACGTCATCTATACTATAGTCGTCATCTATACTATAGTCGTCATCTATGCTATAGACGTCATCTATACTATAGTCGTCATCTATACTATAGTCGTCATCTATACTATAGACGTCATCTATACTATAGACGTCATCTATACTATAGTCGTCATCTATGCTATAGACGTCATCTATACTATAGACGTCATCTATACTATAGTCGTCATTTATGCTATAGACGTCATCTATACTATAGACGTCATCTATACTATAGTCGTCATCTATACTATAGACGTCATCTATACTATAGACGTCATCTATACTATAGACGTCATCTATACTATAGACGTCATCTATACTATAGTCGTCATCTATACTATAGACGTCATCTATACTATAGACGTCATCTATACTATAGACGTCATCTATACTATAGACGTCATCTATACTATAGACGTCATCTATACTATAGTCGTCATCTATACTATAGTCGTCATCTATACTATAGACGTCATCTATACTATAGTCGTCATCTATACTATAAACGTCATCTATACTATAAACGTCATCTATACTATAGACATCATCTATACTATAGACGTCATCTATACTATAGTCGTCATCTATACTATAGACGTCATCTATACTATAGTCGTCATCTATACTATAGACGTCATCTATACTATAGACGTCATCTATACTATAGACGTCATCTATACTATAGTCGTCATCTATACTATAGACGTCATCTATACTATAGACGTCATCTAAACTATAGTCGTCATCTATACTATAGTCGTCATCTATACTATAGACGTCATCTATACTATAGTCGTCATCTATACTATAAACATCATCTATACTATAGACGTCATCTATACTATAGACGTCATCTATACTATAGACGTCATCTATACTATAGACGTCATCTATACTATAGTCGTCATCTATACTATAGACGTCATCTATACTATAGACGTCATCTATACTATAGACGTCATCTATACTATAGTCGTCATCTATACTATAGACGTCATCTATACTATAGACGTCATCTATACTATAGTCGTCATCTATACTATAGTCGTCATCTATACTATAGACGTCATCTATACTATAGACGTCATTTATACTATAGTCGTCATCTATACTATAGACGTCATCTATACTATAGACGTCATCTATACTATATTCGTCATCTATACTATAGTCGTCATCTATACTATAGACGTCATCTATACTATAGACGTCATCTATACTATAGTCGTCATCTATACTATAGACGTCATCTATACTATAGACGTCATCTATACTATAGACGTCATCTATACTATAGTCGTCATCTATACTATAGTCGTCATCTATGCTATAGACGTCATCTATACTATAGTCGTCATCTATACTATAGTCGTCATCTATACTATAGACGTCATCTATACTATAGACGTCATCTATACTATAGTCGTCATCTATACTATAGTCGTCATCTATACTATAGACGTCATCTATACTATAGACGTCATCTATACTATAGACGTCATCTATACTATAGTCGTCATCTATGCTATAGACGTCATCTATACTATAGTCGTCATCTATACTATAGACGTCATCTATACTATAGTCGTCATCTATACTATAGACGTCATCTATACTATAGACGTCATCTATACTATATACGTCATCTATACTATTGTCGTCGTCTATACTATAGACGTCATCTATACTATAGACGTCATCTATACTATAGTCGTCATCTATACTATAGTCGTCATCTATACTATAGACGTCATCTATACTATAGTCGTCATCTATACTATAAACGTCATCTATACTATAAACGTCATCTATACTATAGACATCATCTATACTATAGACGTCATCTATACTATAGTCGTCATCTATACTATAGACGTCATCTATACTATAGTCGTCATCTATACTATAGACGTCATCTATACTATAGACGTCATCTATACTATAGTCGTCATCTATACTATAGTCGTCATCTATACTATAGACGTCATCTAAACTATAGTCGTCATCTATACTATAGTCGTCATCTATACTATAGACGCCATCTATACTATAGTCGTCATCTATACTATAGACGTCATCTATACTATAGTCGTCATCTATACTATAGACGTCATCTATACTATAGACGTCATCTATACTATAGTCGTCATCTATACTATAGTCGTCATCTATACTATAGACGTCATCTATACTATAGACGTCATCTATACTATAGTCATCGTCTATACTATAGACGACATCTATACTATAGTCGTCATCTATACTAAAGACGTCATCTATACTATAGACGTCATCTATACTATACACGTCATCTATACTATAGTCGTCATCTATACTATAGACGTCATCTATACTATAGACGTCATCTATACTATAGACGTCATCTATACTATAGTCGTCGTCTATACTATAGACGACATCTATACTATAGTCGTCATCTATACTAAAGACGTCATCTATACTATAGACGTCATCTATACTATAGTCGTCATCTATACTATAGTCGTCATCTATACTATAGACGTCATCTATACTATAGTCGTCATCTATACTATAAACGTCATCTATACTATAGACGTCATCTATACGATAGACGTCATCTATACTATAGACGTCATCTATACTATAGTCGTCATCTATACTATAGTCGTCATCTATGCTATAGACGTCATCTATACTATAGACGTCATCTATACTATAGTCGTCATCTATACTATAGTCGTCATCTATGCTATAGACGTCATCTATACTATAGTCGTCATCTATAATATAGTCGTCATCTATGCTATAGACGTCATCTATACTATAGTCGTCATCTATACTATAGTCGTCATCTATACTATAGACGTCATCTATACTATAGACGTCATCTATACTATAGTCGTCATCTATGCTATAGACGTCATCTATACTATAGACGTCATCTATACTATAATCGTCATCTATGCTATAGACGTCATCTATACTATAGACGTCATCTATACTATAGTCGTCATCTATACTATAGACGTCATCTATACTATAGACGTCATCTATACTATAGACGTCATCTATACTATAGACGTCATCTATACTATAGTCGTCATCTATACTATAGACGTCATCTATACTATAGACGTCATCTATACTATAGACGTCATCTATACTATAGACGTCATCTATACTATAGACGTCATCTATACTATAGTCGTCATCTATACTATAGTCGTCATCTATACTATAGACGTCATCTATACTATAGTCGTCATCTATACTATAAACGTCATCTATACTATAAACGTCATCTATACTATAGACATCATCTATACTATAGACGTCATCTATACTATAGTCGTCATCTATACTATAGACGTCATCTATACTATAGTCGTCATCTATACTATAGACGTCATCTATACTATAGACGTCATCTATACTATAGTCGTCATCTATACTATAGTCGTCATCTATACTATAGACGTCATCTATACTATAGACGTCATCTATACTATAGACGTCATCTATACTATAGACGTCATCTATACTATAGACGTCATCTAAACTATAGTCGTCATCTATACTATAGTCGTCATCTATACTATAGACGTCATCTATGCTATAGTCGTCATCTATACTATAAACGTCATCTATACTATAGACGTCATCTATACTATAGACGTCATCTATACTATAGACGTCATCTATACTATAGACGTCATCTATACTATAGTCGTCATCTATACTATAGACGTCATCTATACTATAGACGTCATCTATACTATAGACGTCATCTATACTATAGTCGTCATCTATACTATAGACGTCATCTATACTATAGACGTCATCTATACTATAGTCGTCATCTATACTATAGTCGTCATCTATACTATAGACGTCATCTATACTATAGACGTCATTTATACTATAGTCGTCATCTATACTATAGACGTCATCTATACTATAGACGTCATCTATACTATAGTCGTCATCTATACTATAGTCGTCATCTATACTATAGACGTCATCTATACTATAGTCGTCATCTATACTATAGACGTCATCTATACTATAGACGTCATCTATACTATAGACGTCATCTATACTATAGTCGTCATCTATACTATAGTCGTCATCTATGCTATAGACGTCATCTATACTATAGTCGTCATCTATACTATAGTCGTCATCTATACTATAGACGTCATCTATTCTATAGACGTCATCTATACTATAGTCGTCATCTATACTATAGTCGTCATCTATACTATAGACGTCATCTATACTATAGACGTCATCTATACTATAGACGTCATCTATACTATAGTCGTCATCTATGCTATAGACGTCATCTATACTATAGTCGTCATCTATACTATAGACGTCATCTATACTATAGTCGTCATCTATACTATAGACGTCATCTATACTATATACGTCATCTATACTATTGTCGTCGTCTATACTATAGACGACATTTATACTATAGTCGTCATCTATACTAAAGACGTCATCTATACTATAGACGTCATCTATACTATAGACGTCATCTATACTATAGTCGTCATCTATACTATAGACGTCATCTATACTATAGACGTCATCTATACTATAGACGTCATCTATACTATAGTCGTCATCTATACTATAGTCGTCATCTATACTATAGACGTCATCTATACTATAGACTTCATCTATACTATAGTCGTCATCTATACTATAGACGTCATCTATACTATAGACGTCATCTATACTATAGACGTCATCTATACTATAGTCGTCATCTATACTATAGTCGTCATCTATACTATAGACGTCATCTATACTATAGACGTCATCTATACTATAGTCGTCATCTATACTATAGTCGTCATCTATACTATAAACGTCATCTATACTATAGACGTCATCTATACTATAGACGTCATCTATACTATAGTCGTCATCTATACTATAGACGTCATCTATACTATAGACGTCATCTATACTATAGACGTCATCTATACTATAGTCGTCATCTATACTATAGTCGTCATCTATGCTATAGACGTCATCTATACTATAGTCGTCATCTATACTATAGTCGTCATCTATGCTATAGACGTCATCTATACTATAGTCGTCATCTATGCTATAGACGTCATCTATACTATAGTCGTCATCTATACTATAGTCGTCATCTATACTATAGACGTCATCTATACTATAGTCGTCGTCTATACTATAGACGACATCTATACTATAGTCGTCATCTATACTAAAGACGTCATCTATACTATAGACGTCATCTATACTATACACGTCATCTATACTATAGTCGTCATCTATACTATAGTCGTCGTCTATACTATAGACGACATCTATACTATAGTCGTCATCTATACTATAGTCGTCATCTATACTATAGTCGTCATCTATACTATAGACTTCATCTATACTATAGTCGTCATCTATACTATAAACGTCATCTATACTATAGACGTCATCTATACTATAGACGTCATCTATACTATAGTCGTCATCTATACTATAGACGTCATCTATACTATAGACGTCATCTATACTATAGTCGTCATCTATACTATAGTCGTCATCTATACTATAGTCGTCATCTATACTATAGACGTCATCTATACTATAGACGTCATCTATACTATAGACGTCATCTATACTATAGTCGTCATCTATAGTATAGTCGTCATCTATACTATAGTCGTCATCTATACTATAGACTTCATCTATACTATAGTCGTCATCTATACTATAAACGTCATCTATACTATAGACGTCATCTATACTATAGACGTCATCTATACTATAGACGTCATCTATACTATAGTCGTCATCTATACTATAGACGTCATCTATACTATAGACGTCATCTATACTATAGTCGTCATCTATACTATAGTCGTCATCTATGCTATAGACGTCATCTATACTATAGTCGTCATCTATACTTTAGTCGTCATCTATGCTTTAGACGTCATCTATACTATAGTCGTCATCTATACTTTTGTCGTCATCTATACTATAGACGTCATCTTTACTATCATCTATACTATAGTCGTCATCTATGCTATAGACGTCATCTATACTATAGACGTCATCTATACTATAGTCGTCATCTATACTATAGACGTCATCTATACTATAGACGTCATCTATACTATAGTCGTCATCTATACTATAGTCGTCATCTATACTATAGACGTCATCTATACTATAGTCGTCATCTATACTATAAACGTCATCTATACTATAGACGTCATCTATACTAAAGACGTCATCTATACTATAGTCGTCATCTATACTATAGACGTCATCTATACTATAGTCGTCATCTATGCTATAGACGTCATCTATACTATAGACGTCATCTATACTATACACGTCATCTATACTATAGTCGTCATCTATACTATAGACGTCATCTATACTATAGACGTCATCTGTACTATAGACGTCATCTATACTATAGTCGTCATCTATACTATAGACGTCATCTATACTATAGTCATCGTCTATACTATAGACGACATCTATACTATAGTCGTCATCTATACTAAAGACGTCATCTATACTATAGACGTCATCTATACTATAGACGTCATCTATACTATACACGTCATCTATACTATAGACGTCATCTATACTATTGTCGTCGTCTATACTATAGACGACATTTATACTATAGTCGTCATCTATACTAAAGACGTCATCTATACTATAGACGTCATCTATACTATAGACGTCATCTATACTATAGTCGTCATCTATACTATAGACGTCATCTATACTATAGACGTCATCTATACTATAGACGTCATCTATACTATAGTCGTCATCTATACTATAGTCGTCATCTATACTATAGACGTCATCTATACTATAGTCGTCGTCTATACTATAGACGACATCTATACTATAGTCGTCATCTATACTAAAGACGTCATCTATACTATAGACGTCGTCTATACTATACACGTCATCTATACTATAGTCGTCATCTATACTATAGTCGTCGTCTATACTATAGACGACATCTATACTATAGTCGTCATCTATACTAAAGACGTCATCTATACTATAGACGTCATCTATACTATAGACGTCATCTATACTATAGACGTCATCTATACTATAGACGTCATCTATACTATAGACGTCATCTATACTATAGACGTCATCTATACTATAGTCGTCATCTATACTATAGTCGTCATCTATACTATAAACGTCATCTATACTATAGACGTCATCTATACTATAGACGTCATCTATACTATAGTCGTCATCTATACTATAGTCGTCATCTATACTATAGACTTCATCTATACTAAAGTCGTCATCTATACTATAAACGTCATCTATACTATAGACGTCATCTATACTATAGACGTCATCTATACTATAGTCGTCATCTATACTATAGACGTCATCTATACTATAGACGTCATCTATACTATAGTCGTCATCTATACTATAGTCGTCATCTATGCTATAGACGTCATCTATACTATAGTCGTCATCTATACTTTAGTCGTCATCTATGCTAAAGACGTCATCTATACTATAGTCGTCATCTATACTTTTGTCGTCATCTATACTATAGACGTCATCTTTACTATAGACGTCATCTATACTATAGTCGTCATCTATGCTATAGACGTCATCTATACTATAGACGTCATCTTTACTATAGACGTCATCTATACTATAGACGTCATCTATACTATAGACGTCATCTATACTATAGACGTCATCTATACTATACACGTCATCTATACTATAGTCGTCATCTATACTATAGACGTCATCTATACTATAGACGTCATCTATACTATAGACGTCATCTATACTATAGACGTCATCTATACTATAGTCGTCATCTATACTATAGACGTCATCTATACTATAGTCATCGTCTATACTATAGACGACATCTATACTATAGTCGTCATCTATACTAAAGACGTCATCTATACTATAGACGTCATCTATACTATACACGTAATCTATACTATAGTCGTCATCTATACTAAAGACGTCATCTATACTATAGACGTCATCTATACTATACACGTCATCTATACTATAGTCGTCATCTATGCTATAGACGTCATCTATACTATAGTCGTCATCTATACTATAGTCGTCATCTATACTATAGACGTCATCTATACTATAGACGTCATCTATACTATAGTCGTCATCTATGCTATAGACGTCATCTATACTATAGACGTCATCTATACTATAGTCGTCATCTATACTATAGACGTCATCTATACTATAGACGTCATCTATACTATAGACGTCATCTATACTATAGTCGTCATCTATACTATAGTCGTCATCTATACTATAGACGTCATCTATACTATAGACGTCATCTATACTATAGTCGTCATCTATGCTATAGACGTCATCTATACTATAGACGTCATCTATACTATAGTCGTCATCTATACTATAGACGTCATCTATACTATAGACGTCATCTATACTATAGACGTCATCTATACTATAGACGTCATTTATACTATAGTCGTCATCTATACTATAGACGTCATCTATACTATAGACGTCATCTATACTATAGACGTCATCTATACTATAGACGTCATCTATACTATAGACGTCATCTATACTATAGTCGTCATCTATACTATAGTCGTCATCTATACTATAGACGTCATCTATACTATAGTCGTCATCTATACTATAAACGTCATCTATACTATAAACGTCATCTATACTATAGACGTCATCTATACTATAGACGTCATCTATACTATAGTCGTCATCTATACTATAGACGTCATCTATAGTATAGACGTCATCTATACTATAGTCGTCATCTATACTATAGTCGTCATCTATACTATAGACGTCATCTATACTATAGACGTCATCTATACTATAGTCGTCATCTATGCTATAGACGTCATCTATACTATAGACGTCATATATACTATAGACGTCATCTATACTATAGACGTCATCTATACTATAGACGTCATCTATACTATAGACGTCATCTATACTATGGACGTCATCTATACTATAGTCGTCATCTATACTATAAACGTCATCTATACTATAGACGTCATCTATACTATAGACGTCATCTATACTATAGTCGTCATCTATACTATAGACGTCATCTATACTATAGACGTCATCTATACTATAGTCGTCATCTATACTATAGTCGTCATCTATGCTATAGACGTCATCTATACTATAGTCGTCATCTATACTATAGTCGTCATCTATACTATAGACGTCATCTATACTATAGACGTCATCTATACTATAGTCGTCATCTATACTATAGACGTCATCTATACTATAGTCGTCATCTATACTATAGTCGTCATATATACTATAGTCGTCGTCTATACTATAGACGTCATCTATACTATAGTCGTCATATATACTATAAACGTCATCTATACTATAGACGTCATCTATACTATAGACGTCATCTATACTATAGTCGTCATCTATACTATAGACGTCATCTATACTATAGACGTCATCTATACTATAGACGTCATCTATACTATAGTCGTCATCTATACTATAGTCGTCATCTATGCTATAGACGTCATCTATACTATAGTCGTCATCTATACTATAGTCGTCATCTATGCTATAGACGTCATCTATACTATAGTCGTCATCTATACTATAGTCGTCATCTATACTATAGACGTCATCTATACTATAGTCGTCATATATACTATAGTCGTCGTCTATACTATAGACGACATCTTTACTATAGTCGTCATCTATACTAAAGACGTCATCTATACTATAGACGTCATCTATACTATACACGCCATCTATACTATAGTCGTCATCTATACTATAGACGTCATCTATACTATAGACGTCATCTATACTATAGTCGTCATCTATACTATAGTCGTCGTCTATACTATAGTCGTCATCTATACTATAGTCGTCATCTGTGCTATAGACGTCATCTATACTATAGTCGTCATCTATACTATAGTCGTCATCTATGCTATAGACGTCATCTATACTATAGTCGTCATCTAGACTATAGTCGTCATCTATACTACAGACGTCATCTATACTATAGACGTCATCTATACTATAGTCGTCATCTATGCTATAGACGTCATCTATACTATAGACGTCATCTATACTATAGTGGTCATCTATACTATAGACGTCATCTATACTATAGACGTCATCTATACTATAGTCGTCATCTATACTATAGTCGTCATCTATACTATAGACGTCATCTATACTATAGTCGTCATCTATACTATAAACGTCATCTATACTAAAGACGTCATCTATACTATAGACGTCATCTATACTATAGTCGTCATCTATACTATAGACGTCATCTATACTTTAGTCGTCATCTATACTATAGACGTCATCTATACTATAGACGTCATCTATACTATAGTCGTCATCTATACTATAGTCGTCATCTATACTATAGACGTCATCTATACTAAAGACGTCATCTATACTATAGACGTCATCTATACTATAGACGTCATCTATACTATAGACGTCATCTATACTATAGTCGTCGTCTATACTATAGACGACATCTATACTATAGTCGTCATCTATACTAAAGACGTCATCTATACTATAGACGTCATCTATACTATAGTCGTCATCTATACTATAGACGTCATCTATACTATAGTCGTCATCTATACTATAGACGTCATCTATACTATAGACGTCATCTATACTATAGTCGTCGTCTATACTATAGTCGTCATCTATACTATAGTCGTCATCTATACTATAGACGTCATCTATACTATAGTCGTCGTCTATACTATAAACGTCATCTATACTATAGACGTCATCTATACTATAGACGTCATCTATACTATAGTCGTCATCTATACTATAGACGTCATCTATACTATAGACGTCATCTATACTATAGACGTCATCTATACTATAGACGTCATCTATACTATAGACGTCGTCTATACTATAGTCGCCATCTATACTATAGTCGTCATCTATGCTACAGACGTCATCTATACTATAGTCGTCATCTATACTATAGTCGTCATCTATGCTATAGACGTCATCTATACTATAGTCGTCATCTATACTATAGTCGTCATCTATACTATAGACGTCATCTATACTATACACGTCATCTATACTATAGTCGTCATCTATACTATAGACGTCATCTATACTATAGACGTCATCTATACTATAGTCGTCATCTATACTATAGACGTAATCTATACTATAGTCGTCGTCTATACTATAGACGACATCTATACTATAGTCGTCATCTATACTAAAGACGTCATCTATACTATAGACGTCATCTATACTATAGTCGTCATCTATACTATAGTCGTCATCTATACTATAGACGTCATCTATACTATAGACGTCATCTATACTATAGTCGTCATCTATACTATAGACGTCATCTATACTATAGTCGTCATCTATACTATAGTCGTCATCTATACTATAGACGTCATCTATACTATAGTCGTCATCTATACTATAAACGTCATCTATACTAAAGACGTCATCTATACTATAGACGTCATCTATACTATAGTCGTCATCTATACTATAGACGTCATCTATGCTATAGACGTCATCTATACTATAGACGTCATCTATACTATAGTCGTAATCTATACTATAGTCGTCATCTATGCTATAGAAGTCATCTATACTATAGTCGTCATCTATACTATAGTCTTCATCTATGCTATAGACGTCATCTATACTATAGTCGTCATCTACACTATAGTCGTCATCTTTACTATAGACGTCATCTATACTATAGACGTCATCTATACTAAAGTCGTCATCTATGCTATAGACGTCATCTATACTATAGACGTCATCTATACTATAGTCGTCATCTATACTATAGTCGTCATCTATACTATAGACGTCATCTATACTATAGACGTCATCTATACTATAGTCGTCATCTATACTATAGTCGTCATCTATACTATAGACGTCATCTATACTATAGACGTCATCTATACTATAGACGTCATCTATACTATAGACGTCATCTATACTATAGACGTCATCTATACTATAGTCATCATCTATACTATAGACGTCATCTATACTATAGTCATCATCTATACTATAGACGTCACCCTTACTATAGACGTCATCTATACTATAGACGTCATCTATACTATAGACGTCATCTATACTATAGTCGTCATCTAAACTATAGTCGTCATCTATGCTATAGACGTCATCTATACTATAGACGTCATCTATACTATAGACGTCATCTATACTATAGACGTCATCTATACTATAGACGTCATCTATACTATAGACGTCATCTATACTATAGACGTCATCTATACTATAGTCGTCATCTATACTATAGTCGTCATCTATACTATAGTCGTCATCTATACTATAAACGTCATCTATACTATAGTCGTCATCTATACTAAAGACGTCATCTATACTATAGACGTCATCTATACTATAGTCGTCATCTATACTATAGTCGTCATCTATACTATAGACGTCATCTATACTATAGACGTCATCTATACTATAGTCGTCATCTATACTATAGACGTCATCTATACTATAGTCGTCATCTATACTATAGTCGTCATCTATACTATAGACGTCATCTATACTATGGTCGTCATCTATACTATAAACGTCATCTATACTAAAGACGTCATCTATACTATAGACGTCATCTATACTATAGTCGTCATCTATACTATAGACGTCATCTATGCTATAGACGTCATCTATACTATAGACGTCATCTATACTATAGTCGTAATCTATACTATAGTCGTCATCTATGCTATAGAAGTCATCTATACTATAGTCTTCATCTATGCTATAGACGTCATCTATACTATAGTCGTCATCTACACTATAGTCGTCATCTTTACTATAGACGTCATCTATACTATAGACGTCATCTATACTAAAGTCATCTATACTATAGACGTCATCTATACTATAGTCGTCATCTATACTATAGACGTCATCTATACTATAGACGTCATCTATACTATAGTCGTTATCTATACTATACACGTCATCTATACTATAGTCGTCATCTATACTATAGTCGTCGTCTATACTATAGACGACATCTATACTATAGTCGGCATCTATACTATAGACGTCATCTATACTATAGACGTCATCTATACTATAGACGTCATCTATACTATAGACGTCATCTATACTATAGACGTCATCTATACTATAGACGTCATCTATACTATAGTCGTCATCTATACTATAGTCGTCATCTATACTATAGACGTCATCTATACTATAGTCGTCATCTATACTATTGACGTCATCTATACTATAGACGTCATCTATACTATAGACGTCATCTATACTATAGACGTCATCTATACTATAGTCGTCGTCTATGCTATAGACGTCATCTATACTATAGTCGTCATCTAAACTATAGTCGTCATCTATGCTATAGACGTCATCTATACTATAGACGTCATCTATACTATAGACGTCATCTATACTATAGACGTCATCTATACTATAGACGTCATCTATACTATAGTCGTCATCTATACTATAGTCGTCATCTATGCTATAGACGTCATCTATACTATAGTCGTCATCTATACTATAGTCGTTATCTATGCTATAGACGTCATCTATACTGTAGTCGTCATCTATACTATAGTCGTCATCTTTACTATAGACGTCATCTATACTATAGACGTCATCTATACTATAGTCGTCATCTATGCTATAGACGTCATCTATACTATAGACGTCATCTATACTATAGTCGTCATCTATACTATAGACGTCATCTATACTATAGACGTCATCTATACTATAGTCGTCATCTATACTATACACGTCATATATACTATAGTCGTCATCTATACTATAGACGTCATCTATGCTATAGACGTCATCTATACTATAGTCGTCGTCTATACTATAGACGACATCTATACTATTGTCGTCATCTATACTAAAGACGTCATCTATACTATAGACGTCATCTATACTATAGACGTCATCTATACTATAGTCGTCATCTATACTATAGACGTCATCTATACTATAGACGTCATCTATACTATAGTCGTCATCTATACTATAGTCGTCATCTATACTACAGACGTCATCTATACTATAGACGTCATCTATACTATAGTCGTCATCTATACTATAGTCGTCATCTATACTATAGACGTCATCTATACTATAGTCGTCATCTATACTATAAACGTCATCTATACTATAGACGTCATCTATACTATAGACGTCATCTATACTATAGTCGTCATCTATACTATAGACGTCATCTATACTATAGGCGTCATCTATACTATAGACGTCATCTATACTATAGACGTCATCCATACTATAGACGTCATCTATACTATAGTCGTCATCTATGCTATAGACGTCATCTATACTATAGTCGTCATCTATACTATAGTCGTCATCTATGCTATAGACGTCATCTATACTATAGTCGTCAACTATACTATAGTCGTCATCTATACTATAGTCGTCAACTATACTATAGTCGTCATCTATACTATAGACGTCATCTATACTAAAGACGTCATCTATACTATAGACGTCATCTATACTATAGTCGTCATCTATACTATAGACGTCATCTATACTATAGTCGTCATCTATACTATAAACGTCATCTATACTATAGACGTCATCTATACTATAGACGTCATCTATACTATAGTCGTCATCTATACTATAGACGTCATCTATACTATAGTCGTCATCTATACTATAGTCGTCATCTATGCTATAAACGTCATCTATACTATAGTCGTCATCTATACTATAGTCGTCATCTATGCTATAGACGTCATCTATACTATAGTCGTCATCTATACTATAGTCGTCATCTATACTATAGTCGTCTTCTATGCTAAAGACGTCATCTATACTATAGACGTCATCTATACTATAGTCATCATCTATACTATAGACGTCATCTATACTATAGACGACATCTATACTATAGTCGTCATCTATACTATAGACGTCATCTATACTATAGTCATCATCTATACTATAGACGTCATCTATACTATAGACGTCATCTATACTATAGACGTCATCTATACTATAGTCGTCATCTATACTATAGACGTCATCTATACTATAGTCGTCATCTATACTATAGACGTCAACTATACTATAGACGTCATCTATACTATAGACGTCATCTATGCTATAGACGTCATCTATACTATAGTCGTCATCTATACTATAGTCGTCATCTATGCTATAGACGTCATCTATACTATAGTCGTCATCTATACTATAGTCGTCATCTTTACTATAGACGTCATCTATACTATAGACGTCATCTATACTATAGTCGTCATCTATGCTATAGACGTCATCTATACTATAGTCGTCATCTATACTATAGACGTCATCTATACTATAGACGTCATCTATACTATAGTCGTCATCTATACTATACACGTCATCTATACTATAGTCGTCATCTATACTATAGACGTCATCTATACTATAGACGTCATCTATACTATAGTCGTCATCTATACTATAGACGTCATCTATACTATAGACGTCATCTATACTATAGACGTCATCTATACTATAGTCGTCATCTATACTATAGTCGTTATCTATGCTATAGACGTCATCTATACTATAGTCGTCATCTATACTATAGTCGTCATCTATACTATAGACGTCATCTATACTATAGACGTCATCTATACTATAGACGTCATCTATACTATAGACGTCATCTATACTATAGTCGTCACCTATGCTATAGACGTCATCTATACTATAGTTGTCATTTATACTATAGACGTCATTTATACTATAGACGTCATCTATACTATAGACGTCATCTATACTGTAGTCGTCGTCTATACTATAGACGACATCTATACTATAGTCGTCATCTATACTAAAGACGTCATCTATACTATAGACGTCATCTATACTATAGACGTCATCTATACTATAGTCGTCATCTTTACTATAGACGTCATCTATACTATAGACGTCATCTATACTATAGTCGTCATCTATACTATAGTCGTCATCTATACTATAGTCGTCATCTATACTATAGACGTCATCTATACTATAGTCGTCATCTATACTATAAACGTCATCTATACTATAAACGTCATCTATACTATAGACGTCATCTATACTATAGACGTCATCTATACTATAGACGTCATCTATACTATAGACGTCATCTATACTATAGACATCATCTATACTATAGTCGTCATCTATACTATAGACGTCATCTATACTATAGACGTCATCTATACTATAGACGTCATCTATACTATAGTCGTCATCTATACTATAGTCGTCATCTATACTATAGACGTCATCTATACTATAGTCGTCATCTATACTATAAACGTCATCTATACTATAAACGTCATCTATACTATAGACGTCATCTATACTATAGACGTCATCTATACTATAGACATCATCTATACTATAGTCGTCATCTATACTATAGACGTCATCTATACTATAGACGTCATCTATACTATAGACGTCATCTATACCATAGTCGTCATCTATACTATAGACGTCATCTATACTATAGTCGTCATCTATACTATAGTCGTCATCTATACTATAGACGTCATCTATACTATAGACGTCATCTATACTATAGTCGTCATCTATACTATAGACGTCATCTATACTATAGACGTCATCTATACTATAGTCGTCATCTATACTATAGTCGTCATCTATACTATAGTCGTCATCTATACTATAGTCGTCATATATACTATAGTCGTCATCTATGCTATAGACGTCATCTATACTATAGTCGTCATCTATACTATAGACGTCATCTATACTATAGACGTCATCTATACTATAGTCGTCATCTATACTATAGTCGTCATCTATACTATAGACGTCATCTATACTATAGACGTCATCTATACTATAGTCGTCATCTATACTATAGACGTCATCTATACTATAGACGTCATCTATACTATAGTCGTCATCTATACTATAGTCGTCATCTATACTATAGACGTCATCTTTACTATAGTCGTCATCTATACTATAAACGTCATCTATACTATAGACGTCATCTATACTATAGCCGTCATCTATACTATAGTCGTCATCTATACTATAGACGTCATCTATACTATAGACTTCATCTATACTATAGACGTCATCTATACTATAGACGTCATCTATACTATAGTCGTCATCTATACTATAGTCGTCATCTATGCTATAGACGTCATCTATACTATAGTCGTCATCTATACTATAGTCGTCATCTATACTATAGACGTCATCTATACTATAGACGTCATCTATACTATAGACGTCATCTATACAATAGTCGTCATCTATACTATAGACGTCATCTATACTATAGACGTCATCTATACTATAGACGTCATCTATACTATAGACGTCATCTATACTATAGACGTCATCTATACTATAGTCATCATCTATACTATAGACGTCATCTATACTATAGTCATCATCTATACTATAGAGGTCATCTATACTATAGACGTCATCTATACTATAGTCGTCATCTATACTATAGTCGTCATCTATACTATAGTCGTCATCTATACTATAGTCGTCATCTATAGACGTCATCTATACTATAGACGTCATCTATACTATAGTCGTCATCTATACTATAGTCGTCATCTATACTATAGACGTCATCTATACTATAGACGTCATCTATACTATAGACGTCATCTATACTATAGACGTGATCTATACTATAGACGTCATCTATACTATAGACGTCATCTATACTATAGATGTCATCTATACTATAGACGTCATCTATACTATAGACGTCATCTATACTATAGTCATCATCTATACTATAGACGTCATCTATACTATAGTCATCATCTATACTATAGAGGTCATCTATACTATAGACGTCATCTATACTATAGTCGTCATCTATACTATAGTCGTCATCTATACTATAGTCGTCATCTATACTATAGTCGTCATCTATACTATAGACGTCATCTATACTATAGTCGTCATCTATACTATAGTCGTCATCTATACTATAGTCGTCATCTATACTATAGACGTCATCTATACTATAGACGTCATCTATACTATAGTCGTCATCTATACTATAGTCGTCATCTATACTATAGTCGTCATCTATGCTATAGACGTCATCTATACTATAGTCGTCATCTATACTATAGACGTCATCTATACTATAGTCGTCATCTATACTATAGTCGTCATCTATACTATAGACGTCATCTATACTATAGTCGTCATCTACACTATAGACGTCATCTATACTATAGACGTCATCTATACTATAGTCGTCATCTATACTATAGTCGTCATCTATACTATAGACGTCATCTTTACTATAGTCGTCATCTATACTATAAACGTCATCTATACTATAGACGTCATCTATACTATAGCCGTCATCTATACTATAGTCGTCATCTATACTATAGACGTCATCTATACTATAGACGTCATCTATACTATAGTCGTCATCTATGCTATAGTCGTCATCTATGCTATAGACGTCATCTATACTATAGTCGTCATCTATACTATAGACGTCATCTATACTATAGTCGTCATCTATACTATAGTCGTCATCTATACTATAGACGTCATCTATACTATAGTCGTCATCTACACTATAGACGTCATCTATACTATAGACGTCATCTATACTATAGTCGTCATCTATACTATAGTCGTCATCTATACTATAGACGTCATCTTTACTATAGTCGTCATCTATACTATAAACGTCATCTATACTATAGACGTCATCTATACTATAGCCGTCATCTATACTATAGTCGTCATCTATACTATAGACGTCATCTATACTATAGACGTCATCTATACTATAGTCGTCATCTATACTATAGTCGTCATCTATGCTATAGACGTCATCTATACTATAGTCGTCATCTATACTATAGTCGTCATCTATACTATAGACGTCATCTATACTATAGACGTCATCTATACAATAGTCGTCATCTATACTATAGACGTCATCTATACTATAGACGTCATCTATACTATAGACGTCATCTATACTATAGACGTGATCTATACTATAGACGTCATCTATACTATAGACGTCATCTATACTATAGTCGTCATCTATACTATAGTCGCCATCTATGCTATAGACGTCATCTATACTATAGTCGTCATCTATACTATAGTCGTCATCTATACTATAGACGTCATCTATACTATAGACGTCATCTATACTATAGTCGTCATCTATACTATAGACGTCATCTATACTATAGACGTCATCTATACTATAGACGTCATCTATACTATAGACGTCATCTATACTATAGACGTCATCTATACTATAGACGTCATCTATACTATAGACGTCATCTATACTATAGACGTCATCTATACTATCGACGTCATCTATACTATAGACGTCATCTATACTATAGTCATCATCTATACTATAGACGTCATCTATACTATAGTCATCATCTATACTATAGACGTCATCTATACTATAGTCATCATCTATACTATAGAGGTCATCTATACTATAGACGTCATCTATACTATAGTCGTCATCTATACTATAGTCGTCATCTATACTATAGTCGTCATCTATACTATAGTCGTCATCTATACTATAGTCGTCATCTATACTATAGACGTCATCTATACTATAGACGTCATCTATACTATAGACGTCATCTATACTATAGACGTCATCTATACTATAGACGTCATCTATACTATAGTCATCATCTATACTATAGACGTCATCTATACTATAGTCATCATCTATACTATAGACGTCACCCTTACTATAGACGTCATCTATACTATAGACGTCATCTATACTAGAGACGTCATCTATACTATAGACGTCATCTATACTATAGACGTCATCTATACTATAGTCGTCATCTATACTATAGTCGTCATCTATACTATAGACGTCATCTATACTATAGACGTCATCTATACTATAGACGTCATCTATACTATAGACGTAATCTATACTATAGTCGTCATCTATACTATAGACGTCATCTATACTATAGACGTCATATATACTATAGTCGTCATCTATACTATAGTCGTCATCTATACTATAGACGTCATCTATACTATAGACGTCATCTATACTATAGTCGTCATCTATACTATAGTCGTCATCTATACTATAGACGTCATCTATACTATAGACGTCATCTATACTATAGTCGTCATCTATACTATAGTCGTCATCTATACTATAGTCGTCATCTATGCTATAGACGTCATCTATACTATAGTCGTCATCTATACTATAGACGTCATCTATACTATAGTCGTCATCTATACTATAGTCGTCATCTATACTATAGACGTCATCTATACTATAGTCGTCATCTACACTATAGACGTCATCTATACTATAGACGTCATCTATACTATAGTCGTCATCTATACTATAGTCGTCATCTATACTATAGACGTCATCTTTACTATAGTCGTCATCTATACTATAAACGTCATCTATACTATAGACGTCATCTATACTATAGCCGTCATCTATACTATAGTCGTCATCTATACTATAGACGTCATCTATACTATAGACGTCATCTATACTATAGTCGTCATCTATGCTATAGTCGTCATCTATGCTATAGACGTCATCTATACTATAGTCGTCATCTATACTATAGACGTCATCTATACTATAGTCGTCATCTATACTATAGTCGTCATCTATACTATAGACGTCATCTATACTATAGTCGTCATCTACACTATAGACGTCATCTATACTATAGACGTCATCTATACTATAGTCGTCATCTATACTATAGTCGTCATCTATACTATAGACGTCATCTTTACTATAGTCGTCATCTATACTATAAACGTCATCTATACTATAGACGTCATCTATACTATAGCCGTCATCTATACTATAGTCGTCATCTATACTATAGACGTCATCTATACTATAGACGTCATCTATACTATAGTCGTCATCTATACTATAGTCGTCATCTATGCTATAGACGTCATCTATACTATAGTCGTCATCTATACTATAGTCGTCATCTATACTATAGACGTCATCTATACTATAGACGTCATCTATACAATAGTCGTCATCTATACTATAGACGTCATCTATACTATAGACGTCATCTATACTATAGACGTCATCTATACTATAGACGTGATCTATACTATAGACGTCATCTATACTATAGACGTCATCTATACTATAGTCGTCATCTATACTATAGTCGCCATCTATGCTATAGACGTCATCTATACTATAGTCGTCATCTATACTATAGTCGTCATCTATACTATAGACGTCATCTATACTATAGACGTCATCTATACTATAGTCGTCATCTATACTATAGACGTCATCTATACTATAGACGTCATCTATACTATAGACGTCATCTATACTATAGACGTCATCTATACTATAGACGTGATCTATACTATAGACGTCATCTATACTATAGACGTCATCTATACTATAGACGTCATCTATACTATAGACGTCATCTATACTATCGACGTCATCTATACTATAGACGTCATCTATACTATAGTCATCATCTATACTATAGACGTCATCTATACTATAGTCATCATCTATACTATAGACGTCATCTATACTATAGTCATCATCTATACTATAGAGGTCATCTATACTATAGACGTCATCTATACTATAGTCGTCATCTATACTATAGTCGTCATCTATACTATAGTCGTCATCTATACTATAGTCGTCATCTATACTATAGTCGTCATCTATACTATAGACGTCATCTATACTATAGACGTCATCTATACTATAGACGTCATCTATACTATAGACGTCATCTATACTATAGTCATCATCTATACTATAGACGTCATCTATACTATAGTCATCATCTATACTATAGACGTCACCCTTACTATAGACGTCATCTATACTATAGACGTCATCTATACTAGAGACGTCATCTATACTATAGACGTCATCTATACTATAGACGTCATCTATACTATAGTCGTCATCTATACTATAGTCGTCATCTATACTATAGACGTCATCTATACTATAGACGTCATCTATACTATAGACGTCATCTATACTATAGACGTAATCTATACTATAGTCGTCATCTATACTATAGACGTCATCTATACTATAGACGTCATATATACTATAGTCGTCATCTATACTATAGTCGTCATCTATACTATAGACGTCATCTATACTATAGACGTCATCTATACTATAGTCGTCATCTATACTATAGACGTCATCTATACTATAGACGTCATCTATACTATAGACGTCATCTATACTATAGACGTCATCTTTACTATAGACGTCATCTATACTATAGTCATCATCTATACTATAGACGTTATCTATACTATAGTCATCATCTATACTATAGTCGTCATCTATACTATAGTCGTCATCTATACTATAGACGTCATCTATACTATAGACGTCATCTATACTATAGACGTCATCTATACTATACACGTCATCTATACTATAGTCGTCATCTATTCTATAGACGTCATCTATACTATAGACGTCATCTATACTATAGTCGTCGTCTATACTATAGACGTCATCTATACTATAGACGTCATCTATACTATAGTCATCATCTATACTATAGACGTCATCTATACTATAGACGTCATCTATACTATAGTCGTCATCTATACTATAGACGTCATCTATACTATAGACGTCATCTATACTATAGACGTCATCTATACTATAGTCGTCATCTATACTATAGTCGTCATCTATGCTATAGACGTCATCTATACTATAGTCGTCATCTATACTATTGTCGTCATCTATACTATAGACGTCATCTATACTATAGACGTCATCTATACTATAGTCGTCATCTATACTATAGTCGTCATCTATACTATAGACGTCATCTATACTATAGACGTCATCTATACTATAGTCGTCATCTATACTATAGACGTCATCTATACTATAGACGTCATCTAGACTATAGTCGTCATCTATACTATAGTCGTCATCTATACTGTAGACGTCATCTATGCTATAGTCGTCATCTATACTATAATCGTCATCTATACTATAGACGTCATCTATACTATAAACGTCATCTATACTATAGACGTCATCTATACTATAGACGTCATCTATACTATAGTCGTCATCTATACTATAAACGTCATCTATACTATAGACGTCATCTATACTATAGTCGTCATCTATACTATAGACGTCATCTATACTATAGACGTCATCTATACTATAGACATCATCTATACTATACACGTCATCTATACTATAGTCGTCATCTATACTATAGACGTCATCTATACTATAGACGTCATCTATACTATAGTCGTCGTCTATACTATGGACGACATCTATACTATAGTCGTCATCTATACTATAGACGTCATCTATTATATAGTCATCATCTATACTATAGACGTCATCTATACTATAGTCATCATCTATACTATAGAGGTCATCTATACTATAGTCGTCATCTATACTATAGTCGTCATCTATACTATAGACGTCATCTATACTATAGACGTCATCTATACTATAGTCGTCATCTATGCTATAGACGTCATCTATACTATAGACGTCATCTATACTATAGTCGTCATCTATACTATAGACGTCATCTATACTATAGACGTCATCTATACTATAGTCGTCATCTATACTATAGTCGTCATCTATACTATAGTCGTCATCTATGCTATAGACGTCTTCTATACTATAGACGTCATCTATACTATAGTCGTCATCTATACTATAGTCGTCATCTATGCTATAGACGTCATCTATACTATAGACGTCATCTATACTATAGACGTCATCTATACTATAGTCGTCATCCATACTATATTCGTCATCTATACTATAGACGTCATCTATACTATAGTCATCATCTATACTATAGACGTCATCTATACTATAGTCATCATCTATACTATAGAGGTCATCTATACTATAGACGTCATCTATACTATAGACGTCATCTATACTATAAACGTCATCTATACTATAGACGACATCTATACTATAGTCGTCATCTATACTAAAGACGTCATCTATACTATAGACGTCATCTATACTATAGACGTCATCTATACTATAGACGTCATCTATACTATAGACGTCATCTATACTATAGTCGTCATCTATACTATAGTCGTCATCTATATTATAGACGTCATCTATACTATGGACGTCATCTATACTATAGTCGTCATCTATACTATAGACGTCATCTATACTATAGACGTCATCTATACTATAGTCGTCATCTATACTATAGTCGTCATCTATACTATAGACGTCATCAATACTATAGTCGTCATTCATACTATAAACGTCATCTATACTATAGACGTCATCTATACTATAGTCATCATCTATACTATAGACATCATCTATACTATAGTCATCATCTATACTATAGACATCATCTATACTATAGTCATCATCTATACTATAGTCGTCATCTATACTATAGTCGTCATCTATACTATAGACGTCATCTATACTATAGACGTCATCTATACTATAGACGTCATCTATACTATAGACGTCATCTATACTATACACGTCATCTCTACTATAGTCGTCATCTATACTATAGACGTCATCTATACTGTAGACGTCATCTATACTATAGTCGCCGTCTATACTATAGACGTCATCTATACTATAGACTTCATCTATACTATAGTCATCATCTATACTATAGACGTCATCTATACTATAGACGTCATCTATACTATAGTCGTCATCTATACTATAGACGTCATCTATACTATAGACGTCATCTATACTATAGACGTCATCTATACTATAGTCGTCATCTATGCTATAGACGTCATCTATACTATAGTCGTCATCTATACTATAGTCATCATCTATACTATAGACGTCATCTTTACTATAGACGTCATCTATACTATAGTCGTCATCTATACTATAGTCGTCATCTATACTATAGACGTCATCTATACTATAGACGTCATCTATACTATAGTCGTCATCTATACTATAGACGTCATCTATACTATAGACGTCATCTATACTATAGTCGTCATCTATACTATGGTCGTCATCTATACTATAGACGTCATACTATAGTCGTCATCTATACTATAGACGTCATCTATACTATAAACGTCATCTATACTATAGACGTCATCTATACTATAGACGTCATCTATACTATAGACGTCATCTATACTATAGACGTCATCTATACTATAGTCGTCATCTATGCTATAGACGTCATCAATACTATAGTCGTCATCTATACTATAGTCGTCATCTATGCTATAGACGTCATCTATACTATAGACGTCATCTATACTATAGTCGTCATCTATACTATAGTCGTCATCTATACTATAGACGTCATCTATACTATAGTCGTCATCTATACTATAGACGTCATCTATACTATAGACGTCATCTATACTATAGACGTCATCTATACTATAGTCATCATCTATACTATAGAGGTCATCTTTACTGTAGACGTCATCTATACTATAGTCGTCATCTATACTATAGTCGTCATCTATACTATAGTCGTCATCTATACTATAGACGTCATCTATACTATAGACGTCATCTATACTATAGTCGTCATCTATACTATACACGTCATCTATACTATAGACGTCATCTATACTATAGTCGTCATCTATTCTATAGACGTCATCTATACTATAGTCGTCATCTATACTATACACGTCATCTATACTATAGACGTCATCTATACTATAGTCGTCATCTATACTATAGTCGTCATCTATACTATAAACGTCATCTATACTATAAACGTCATCTATACTATAGACGTCATCTATACTATAGTCGTCATCTATACTATAGTCGTCATCTATACTATAGTCGTCATCTATACTATAGACGTCATCTATACTATAGACGTCATCTATACTATAGTCGTCATCTATGCTATAGACGTCATCTATACTATAGACGTTATCTATACTATAGACGTCATCTATACTATAGTCGTCATCTATACTATAGTCGTCATCTATACTATAGACGTCATCTATACTATAGACGTCATCTATACTATAGACGTCATCTATACTATAGACGTCATCTATACTGTAGACGTCATCTATACTATAGTCGTCATCTATACTATAGACGTCATCTATACTATAGACGTCATCTATACTATAGACGTCATCTATACTATAGACGTCATCTATACTATAGACGTTATCTATACTATAGACGTCATCTATACTATAGTCATCATCTATACTATAGACGTCATCTATACTATAGTCATCATCTATACTATAGAGGTCATCTATACTATGGTCGTCATCTATACTATAGTCGTCATCTATACTATAGACGTCATCTATACTATAGACGTAATCTATACTATAGTCGTCATCTATGCTATAGACGTCATCTATACTATAGACGTCATCTATACTATAGTCGTCATCTATACTATAGACGTCATCTATACTATAGACGTCATCTATACTATAGTCGTCATCTATACTATAGTCGTCATCTATACTATAGACGTCATCTATACTATAGTCGTCATCTATACTATAAACGTCATCTATACTATAGTCGTCATCTATACTATAGACGTCATCTATACTATAGACGTCATCTATACTATAGTCGTCATCTATGCTATAGACGTCATCTATACTATAGACGTCATCTATACTATAGACGTCATCTATACTATAGACGTCATCTATACTATATTCGTCATCTATACTATAGACGTCATCTATACTATAGTCGTCATCTATACTATAGTCGTCATCTATACTATAGATGTCATCTATACTATAGACGTCATCTATACTATAGACGTCATCTATACTATAGTCGTCATCTATACTATAGTCGTCATCTATGCTATAGACTTCATCTATACTATAGTCGTCATCTATACTATAGTCGTCATCTATGCTATAGACGTCATCTATACTATAGTCGTCATCTGTACTATAGACGTCATCTATACTATAGACGTCATCTATACTATAGTCGTCATCTATACTATAGTCGTCATCTATACTATAGACGTCATCTATACTATAAACGTCATCTATACTATAGACGTCATCTATACTATAGTCGTCATCTATACTATAGTCGTCATCTATACTATAGACGTCATCTATACTATTGACGTCATCTATACTATAGACGTCATCTATACTATAGTCGTCATCTATACTATAGTCGTCATCTATGCTATAGACGTCATCTATACTATAGTCGTCATCTATACTATAGTCGTCATCTATGCTATAGACGTCATCTATACTATAGTCGTCATCTATACTATAGTCGTCATCTATACTATAGACGTCATCTATACTAAAGACGTCATCTATACTATAGACGTAATCTATACTATAGTCGTCATCTATACTATAGACGTCATCTATACTATAGACGTCATCTATACTATAGACGTCATCTATACTATAGACGTCATCTATACTATAGACGTCATCTATACTATACACGTCATCTATACTATAGTCGTCATCTATACTATAGACGTCATCTATACTATAGACGTCATCTATACTATAGTCGTCGTCTATACTATAGACGACATCTATACTATAGTCGTCATCTATACTTAAGACGTCATCTATACTATAGACGTCATCTATACTATAGACGTCATCTATACTATAGTCGTCATCTATACTATAGTCGTCATCTATACTATAGACGTCATCTATACTGTAGACGTCATCTATACTATAGTCGTCATCTATACTATAGACGTCATCTATACTATAGACGTCATCTATACTATAGACGTCATCTATACTATAGACTTTATCTATACTATAGACGTCATCTATACTATAGTCATCATCTATACTATAGACGTCATCTATACTATAGTCATCATCTATACTATAGTCGTCGTCTATACTATAGACAACATCTATACTAAAGTCGTCATCTATACTATAGTCGTCATCTTTACTATAGACGTCATCTATACTATAGACGTCATCTATACTATAGACGTCATCTATACTATAGACGTCATCTATACTATACACGTCATCTCTACTATAGTCGTCATCTATACTATAGACGTCATCTATACTGTAGACGTCATCTATACTATAGTCGTCGTCTATACTATAGACGTCATCTATACCATAGTCGTCATCTATACTATAAACGTCATCTATACTATAGTCGTCATCTATACTATAGACATCATCTATACTATAGACGTCATCTATACTATAGTCGTCATCTATGCTATAGACGTCATCTATACTATAGACGTCATCTATACTATAGACGACATCTATACTAAAGTCGTCATCTCTACTATAGACGTCATCTATACTATAGTCATCATCTATACTATAGTCGTCATCTATACTATAGACGTCATCTATACTATAGACGTCATCTATACTATAGTCGTCATCTATACTATAGTTGTCATCTATACTATAGACGTCATCTATACTATAGACGTCATCTATACTATAAACGTCATCTATACTATAGACGACATCTATACTATAGTCGTCATCTATACTAAAGACGTCATCTATACTATAGACGTCATTTATACAATAGACGTCATCTATACTATAGACGTCATCTATACTATAGACGTCATCTATACTATAGTCATCATCTATACTATAGACGTCATCTATACTATAGTCATCATCTATACTATAGAGGTCATCTATACTATAGTCGTCATCTATACTATAGACGTCATCTATAATATAGTCGTCATCTATACTATAGACGTCATCTATACTATAGTCGTCATCTATGCTATAGACGTCATCTATACTATAGACGTCATCTATACTATAGTCGTCATCTATACTATAGACGTCATCTATACTATAGACGTCATCTATGCTATAGACGTCATCTATACTATAGTCATCATCTATACTATAGACGTCATCTATACTATAGTCATCATCTATACTATAGAGGTCATCTATACTATAGTCGTCATCTATACTATAGACGTCATCTGTACTATAGTCGTCATTTATATTATAGACGTCATCTATACTATAGACGTCATCTATACTATAGACGTCATCTATACTATAGTCGTCATCTATACTATAGTCGTCATCTATGCTATAGACGTCATCTATACTATAGTCGTCATCTATACTATAGTCGTCATCTATACTATAGACGTCATCTATACTATAGACGTCATCTATACTATAGACGTCATCTATACTATAGACGTCATCTATACTATAGACGTCATCTATACTATAGACGTCATCTATACTATAGACGTCATCTATACTATTGACGTCATCTATACTATAGTCGTCATCTATACTATAGACGTCATCTATACTATAGACGTCATCTATACTATAGACGTCATCTATACTATAGACGTCATCTATACTATAGACGTCATCTATAATATAATCGTCATCTATACTTTAGTCGTCATCTATACTTTAGTCGTCATCTATACTATAGACGTCATCTATACTATAGACGTCATCTATACTATAGTCGTCATCTATACTATAGACGTCATCTATACTATAGACGTCATCTATACTAAAGTCGTCATCTATACTATAGTCGTCATCTATACTATAGTCGTCATCTATACTATAGACGTCATCTATACTATAGACGTCATCTATACTATAGTCGTCATCTATACTATAGTCGTCATCTATACTATAGTCGTCATCTATACTATAGACGTCATCTATACTATAGTCGTCATCTATACTATAGTCATCATCTATACTATAGACGTCATCTATACTATAGACGTCATCTATACTATAGACGTCATCTATGCTATAGACGTCATCTATACTATAGTCGTCATCTATACTATAGACGTCATTTATACTATAGACGTCATCTATACTATAGACGTCATCAATACTATAGTCGTCATCTATACTATAGACGTCATCTATACTATAGTCGTCATCTATACTATAGACGTCATCTATACTATAGTCATCATCTATACTAAAGTCGTCATCTATACTATAGTCGTCATCTATACTATAGTCGTCATCTATACTATAGTCGTCATCTATACTATAGACGTCATCTATACTATAGACGTCATCTATACTATAGACGTCATCTATACTATAGACGTCATCTATACTATAGTCGTCATCTATACTATAGTCGTCATCTATACTATAGACGTCATCTATACTATAGACGTCATCTATGCTATAGACGTCATCTATACTATAGTCGTCATCTATACTATAGACGTCATCTATACTATAGACGTCATCTATACTATAGACGTCATCTATACTATAGACGTCATCTATACTATAGTCGTCATCTATACTATAGACGTCATCTATACTATAGACGTCATCTATACTATAGACGTCATCTATACTATAGACGTCATCTATACTATAGGCGTCATCTATACTATTGACGTCATCTATACTATAGTCGTCATCTATACTATAGACGTCATCTATACTATAGACGTCATCTATACTATAGACGTCATCTATACTATAGACGTCATCTATACTATAGACGTCATCTATACTATAGACGTCATCTATAATATAGTCGTCATCTATACTTTAGTCGTCATCTATACTTTAGACGTCATCTATACTATAGTCGTCATCTATACTATAGACGTCATCTATACTATAAACGTCATCTATACTATAGTCGTCATCTATACTGTAGTCGTCATCTATACTATAGACGTCATCTATACTATAGTCGTCATCTATACTATAGACGTCATCTATACTATAGTCGTCATCTATACTATAGTCGTCATCTATACTATAGTCGTCATCTATACTATAGTCGTCATCTATACTATAGACGTCATCTATACTATAGTCGTCATCTATACTATAGTCATCATCTATACTATAGACGTCATCTATACTATAGACGTCATCTATACTATAGACGTCATCTATACTATAGACGTCATCTATACTATAGACGTCATCTATACTATAGACGTCATTTATACTATAGACGTCATCTATACTATAGACGTCATCAATACTATAGTCGTCATCTATACTATAGACGTCATCTATACTATAGTCGTCATCTATACTATAGACGTCATCTATACTATAGACGTCATCTATACTATAAACGTCATCTATACTATAGTCGTCATCTATACTATAGTCGTCATCTATACTATAGACGTCATCTATACTATAGTCGTCATCTATACTATAGACGTCATCTATACTATAGTCGTCATCTATACTATAGTCGTCATCTATACTATAGTCGTCATCTATACTATAGACGTCATCTATACTATAGTCGTCATCTATACTATAGTCATCATCTATACTATAGACGTCATCTATACTATAGACGTCATCTATACTATAGACGTCATCTATACTATAGACGTCATCTATACTATAGTCGTCATCTATACTATAGACGTCATTTATACTATAGACGTCATCTATACTATAGACGTCATCAATACTATAGTCGTCATCTATACTTTAGTCGTCATCTATACTTTAGACGTCATCTATACTATAGTCGTCATCTATACTATAGACGTCATCTATACTATAAACGTCATCTATACTATAGTCGTCATCTATACTATAGTCGTCATCTATACTATAGACGTCATCTATACTATAGTCGTCATCTATACTATAGACGTCATCTATACTATAGTCGTCATCTATACTATAGTCGTCATCTATACTATAGTCGTCATCTATACTATAGACGTCATCTATACTATAGTCGTCATCTATACTATAGTCATCATCTATACTATAGACGTCATCTATACTATAGACGTCATCTATACTATAGACGTCATCTATACTATAGACGTCATCTATACTATAGACGTCATCTATACTATAGTCGTCATCTATACTATAGACGTCATTTATACTATAGACGTCATCTATACTATAGACGTCATCAATACTATAGTCGTCATCTATACTATAGACGTCATCTATACTATAGTCGTCATCTATACTATAGACGTCATCTATACTATAGTCATCATCTATACTATAGACGTCATCTATACTATAGACGTCATATATACTATAGACGTCATCTATAATATAGACGTCATCTATACTATAGTCGTCATCTATACTATAGACGTCATCTATACTATAGACGTCATCTATACTATAGACGTCATCTATACTGTAGACGTCATCTATACTATAGACGTCATCTATACTATAGTCGTCATCTATACTATAGACGTCATCTATACTATAGACGTCATCTATACTATAGACGTCATCTATACTATAGACGTCATCTATACTATAGACGTCATCTATACTATAGTCGTCATCTATACTATAGACGTCATCTATACTATAGACGTCATTTATACTATAGTCGTCATCTATACTATAGTCGTCATCTATACTTTAGACGTCATCTATACTATAGTCGTCATCTATACTATAAACGTCATCTATACTATAGACGTCATCTATACTATAGTCGTCATCTATACTATATACGTCATCTATACTATAGACGTCATCTATACTATAGTCGTCATCTATACTATAGACGTCATCTATACTATAGACGTCATCTATACTATAGTCGTCATCTATACTATAGTCGTCATCTATACTATAGACGTCATCTATACTATAGTCGTCATCTATACTATAAACGTCATCTATACTATAGACGTCATCTATACTATAGACGTCATCTATACCATAGTCGTCATCTATACTATAGACGTCATCTATACTATAGACGTCATCTATACTATAGTCGTCATCTATACTATAGTCGTCATCTATACTATAGACGTCATCTATACTATAGACGTCGTCTATACTATAGTCGTCATCTATACTATAGTCGTCATCTATACTATAAACGTCATCTATACTATAGACGTCATCTATACTATAAACGTCATCTATACTGTAGACGTCATCTATACTATAGTCGTCATCTATACTATATACGTCATCTATACTATAGACGTCATCTATACTATAGTCGTCATCTATACTATAGTCGTCATCTATACTATAGACGTCATCTATACTATAGACGTCATCTATACTATAGTCGTCATCTATACTATAGTCGTCATCTATACTATAGACGTCATCTATACTATAGTCGTCATCTATACTATAAACGTCATCTATACTATAGACGTCATCTATACTATAGACGTCATCTATACCATAGTCGTCATCTATACTATAGTCGTCATCTATACTATAGTCGTCATCTATGCTATAGACGTCATCTATACTATAGACGTCGTCTATACTATAGTCGTCATCTATACTATAGTCGTCATCTATACTATAGACGTCATCTATACTATAGTCGTCATCTATACTATAAACGTCATCTATACTATAGACGTCATCTATACTATAGACGTCATCTATACTATAGTCGCTATCTATACTATAGTCGTCATCTATACTATAGACGTCATCTATACTATAGACGTCATCTATACTATAGACGTCATCTATACTATAGTCGTCATCTATACTATAGACGTCATCTATAATATAGACGTCATCTATACTATAGTCGTCATCTATACTATAGTCGTCATCTATTCTATAGACGTCATCTATACTATAGACGTCATCTATACTATAGACGTCATCTATACTATAGACGTCATCTATACTATAGACGTCATCTATACTATAGACGTCATCTATACTATAGACGTCATCTATACTATAGTCGCTATCTATACTATAGTCGTCATCTATACTATAGACGTCATCTATACTATAGACGTCATCTATACTATAGACGTCATCTATACTATAGTCGTCATATATACTATAGACGTCATCTATACTATAGACGTCATCTATAATATAGACGTCATCTATACTATAGTCGTCATCTATACTATAGACGTCATCTATACTATAGACGTCATCTACACTATAGACGTCATCTATACTGTAGACGTCATCTATACTATAGTCGTCATCTATACTATAGACGTCATCTATACTATAGTCGTCATCTATACTATAGTCGTCATCTATACTATAGACGTCATCTATACTATAGTCGTCATCTATACTATAAACGTCATCTATACTATAGACGTCATCTATACTATAGACGTCATCTATACCATAGTCGTCATCTATACTATAGACGTCATCTATACTATAGTCGTCATCTATACTATAGACGTCATCTATACTATAGTCGTCATCTATACTATAGTCGTCATCTATACTATAGACGTCATCTATACTATAGTCGTCATCTATACTATAAACGTCATCTATACTATAGACGTCATCTATACTATAGACGTCATCTATACCATAGTCGTCATCTATACTATAGACGTCATCTATACTATAGACGTCATCTATACTATAGACGTCATCTATACTATAGTCGCTATCTATACTATAGTCGTCATCTATACTATAGACGTCATCTATACTAAAGACGTCATCTATACTATAGACGTCATCTATACTATAGTCGTCATCTATACTATAGACGTCATCTATAATATAGACGTCATCTATACTATAGTCGTCATCTATACTATAGACGTCATCTATACTATAGACGTCATCTATACTATAGACGTCATCTATACTGTAGACGTCATCTATACTATAGACGTCATCTATACTATAGTCGTCATCTATACTATAGACGTCATCTATACTATAGACGTCATCTATACTATAGACGTCATCTATACTATAGACGTCATCTATACTATAGTCGTCATCTATACTATAGACGTCATCTATACTATAGACGTCATTTATACTATAGTCCTCATCTATACTATAGTCGTCATCTATACTTTAGACGTCATCTATACTATAGTCGTCATCTATACTATAAACGTCATCTATACTGTAGACGTCATCTATACTATAGTCGTCATCTATACTATATACGTCATCTATACTATAGACGTCATCTATACTATAGTCGTCATCTATACTATAGACGTCATCTATACTATAGACGTCATCTATACTATAAACGTCATCTATACTATAGACGTCATCTATACTATAGACGTCATCTATACTATAGTCGTCATCTATACTATAAACGTCATCTATACTATAGACGTCATCTATACTATAGACGTCATCTATACTATAGTCGCTATCTATACTATAGTCGTCATCTATACTATAGACGTCATCTATACTATAGACGTCATCTATACTATAGACGTCATCTATACTATAGTCGTCATCTATAATATAGACGTCATCTATACTATAGTCGTCATCTAAACTATAGTCGTCATCTATACTATAGACGTCATCTATACTATAGACGTCATCTATGCTATAGACGTCATCTATACTATAGTCGTCATCTATACTATAGACGTCATCTATACTATAGACGTCATCTATACTATAGACGTCATCTATACTATAGACGTCATCTATACTATAGACGTCATCTATACTATAGTCGTCATCTATACTATAGACGTCATCTATACTATAGACGTCATCTATACTATAGACGTCATTTATACTATAGTCGTCATCTATACTATAGTCGTCATCTATACTTTAGACGTCATCTATACTATAGTCGTCATCTATACTATAAACGTCATCTATACTGTAGACGTCATATATACTATAGTCGTCATCTATACTATATACGTCATCTATACTATAGACGTCATCTATACTATAGTCGTCATCTATACTATAGACGTCATTTATACTATAGACGTCATCTATACTATAGTCGTCATCTATACTATAGTCGTCATCTATGCTATAGACGTCATCTATACTATAGACGTCGTCTATACTATAGTCGTCATCTATACTATAGTCGTCATCTATACTATAGACGTCATCTATACTATAGTCGTCATCTATACTATAAACGTCATCTATACTATAGACGTCATCTATACTATAGACGTCATCTATACTATAGTCGCTATCTATACTATAGTCGTCATCTATACTATAGACGTCATCTATACTATAGACGTCATCTATACTATAGTCGTCATCTATACGATAGACGTCATCTATACTATAGACGTCATCTATACTATAGTCGTCATCTATACTATAGACGTCATCTATACTATAGATGTCGTCTATACTATAGACGTCATCTATACTATAGACGTCATCTATACTATAGTCGTCATCTATACTATAGACGTCATCTATACTATAGACGTCATTTATACTATAGTCGTCATCTATACTATAGTCGTCATCTATACTTTAGACGTCATCTATACTATAGTCGTCATCTTTACTATAAACGTCATCTATACTATAGACGTCATCTATACTATAGACGTCATCTATACTATAGACGTCATCTATACTATAGTCGCTATCTATACTATAGTCGTCATCTATACTATAGACGTCATCTATACTATAGACGTCATCTATACTATAGACGTCATCTATACTATAGTCGTCATCTTTACTATAGACGTCATCTATACTATAGACGTCATCTATACTATAGTCGTCATCTATACTATAAACGTCATCTATACTATAGACGTCATCTATACTATAGACGTCATCTATACTATAGTCGTCATCTATACTATAGACGTCATCTATACTATAGACGTCATCTATACTATAGACGTCATCTATACTATAGACGTCATCTATACTATAGACGTCATCTATACTATAGACGTCATCTATACTATAGTCGTCATCTATACTATAGACGTCATCTATACTATAGACGTCATTTATACTATAGTCGTCATCTATACTATAGTCGTCATCTATACTTTAGACGTCATCTATACTATAGTCGTCATCTATACCATAATCGTCATCTATACTGTAGACGTCATCTATACTATAGACGTCATCTATAATATAGACGTCATCTATACTATAGTCGCTATCTATACTATAGTCGTCATCTATACTATAGACGTCATCTATACTATAGACGTCATCTATACTATAGTCGTCATCTATACTATAGTCGTCATCTATACTATAGACGTCATCTATACTATAGTCGTCATCTATACTATAAACGTCATCTATACTATAGACGTCATCTATACTATAGACGTCATCTATACCATAGTCGTCATCTATACTATAGACGTCATCTATACTATAGACGTCATCTATACTATAGACGTCATCTATACTATAGTCGTCATCTATACTATAGACGTCATCTATACTATAGACGTCATCTATACTATAGACGTCATCTATACTATAGACGTCATCTATACTATAGTCGTCATCTATACTATAGACGTCATCTATACTATAGACGTCATTTATACTATAGTCGTCATCTATACTATAGTCGTCATCTATACTATAGTCGTCATCTATACTATAGTCGTCATCTATACTATAGACGTCATCTATACTATAGACGTCATCTATACTATGGACGTCATCTATACCATAGTCGTCATCTATACTATAGTCGTCATCTATACTATAGTCGTCATCTATGCTATAGACGTCATCTATACTATAGACGTCGTCTATACTATAGTCGTCATCTATACTATAGTCGTCATCTATACTATAGACGTCATCTATACTATAGTCGTCATCTATACTATAAACGTCATCTATACTATAGACGTCATCTATACTATAGACGTCATCTATACTATAGTCGTCATCTATACTATCTATACTATAGACGTCATCTATACTATAGACGTCATCTATACTATAGACGTCATCTATACTATAGACGTCATCTATACTATAGACGTCATCTATACTATAGTCGTCATCTATACTATAGACGTCATCTATACTATAGACGTCATTTATACTATAGTCGTCATCTATACTATAGTCGTCATCTATACTTTAGACGTCATCTATACTATAGTCGTCATCTATACTATAAACGTCATCTATACTGTAGACGTCATCTATACTATAGACGTCATCTATACTATAGACGTCATCTATACTATAGTCGCTATCTATACTATAGTCGTCATCTATACTATAGACGTCATCTATACTATAGACGTCATCTATACTATAGACGTCATCTATACTATAGACGTCATCTATACTATAATCGTCATCTATACTATAGACGTCATCTATACTATAGACTTCATCTATACTATAGACGTCATCTATACTATAGTCGTCATCTATACTATAAACGTCATCTATACTATAGACGTCATCTATACTATAGACGTCATCTATACTATAGTCGTCATCTATACTATAGACGTCATCTATACTATAGACGTCATATATACTATAGACGTCATCTATACTATAGACGTCATCTATACTATAGTCGTCATCTATACTATAGACGTCATCTATACTATAGACGTCATTTATACTATAGTCGTCATCTATACTATAGTCGTCATCTATACTTTAGACGTCATCTATACTATAGTCGTCATCTATACTATAAACGTCATCTATACTGTAGACGTCATCTATACTATAGTCGTCATCTATACTATATACGTCATCTATACTATAGACGTCATCTATACTATAGTCGTCATCTATACTATAGACGTCATCTATACTATAGACGTCATCTATACTATAGTCGTCATCTATACTATAGTCGTCATCTATACTATAGACGTCATCTATACTATAGTCGTCATCTATACTATAGTCGTCATCTATACTATAGACGTCATCTATAATATAGACGTCATCTATACTATAGTCGTCATCTATACTATAGACGTCATCTATACTATAGACGTCATCTATACTATAGACGTCATCTATACTATAGACGTCATCTATACTGTAGACGTCATCTATACTATAGACGTCATCTATACTGTAGACGTCATCTATACTATAGACGTCTTCTATACTATAGTCGTCATCTATACTATAGACGTCATCTATACTATAGACGTCATCTATACTATAGACGTCATCTATACTATAGACGTCATCTATACTATAGACGTCATCTATACTATAGTCGTCATCTATACTATTGACGTCATCTATACTATAGACGTCATCTATACTATAGTCGTCATCTATACTATAAACGTCATCTATACTATAGACGTCATCTATACTATAGACGTCATCTATACCATAGTCGTCATCTATACTATAGACGTCATCTATACTATAGACGTCATCTATACTATAGACGTCATCTATACTATAGACGTCGTCTATACTATAGTCGTCATCTATACTATAGTCGTCATCTATACTATAAACGTCATCTATACTATAGACGTCATCTATACTATAAAAGTCATCTATACTGTAGACGTCATCTATACTATAGTCGTCATCTATACTATATACGTCATCTATACTATAGACGTCATCTATACTATAGACGTCATCTATACTATAGTCGTCATCTATACTATAGTCGTCATCTATACTATAGACGTCATCTATACTATAGACGTCATCTATACTATAGTCGTCATCTATACTATAGTCGTCATCTATACTATAGACGTCATCTATACTATAGTCGTCATCTATACTATAGACGTCATCTATACTATAGACGTCATCTATACTATAGACGTCATCTATACCATAGTCGTCATCTATACTATAGTCGTCATCTATACTATAGTCGTCATCTATGCTATAGACGTCATCTATACTATAGACGTCGTCTATACTATAGTCGTCATCTATACTATAGTCGTCATCTATACTATAGACGTCATCTATACTATAGTCGTCATCTATACTATAAACGTCATCTATACTATAGACGTCATCTATACTATAGACTTCATCTATACTATAGTCGCTATCTATACTATAGTCGTCATCTATACTATAGACGTCATCTATACTATTGACGTCATCTATACTATAGTCGTCATCTATACTATAGTCGTCATCTATACTATAGACGTCATCTATAATATAGACGTCATCTATACTATAGTCGTCATCTATACTATAGTCGTCATCTATACTATAGACGTCATCTATACTATAGACGTCATCTATACTATAGACGTCATCTATACTATAGACGTCATCTATACTATAGACGTCATCTATACTATAGACGTCATCTATACTATAGTCGCTATCTATACTATAGTCGTCATCTATACTATAGACGTCATCTATACTATAGACGTCATCTATACTATAGTCGTCATCTATACTATAGACGTCATCTATAATATAGACGTCATCTATACTATAGTCGTCATCTATACTATAGACGTCATCTATACTATAGACGTCATCTATACTATAGACGTCATCTATACTGTAGACGTCATCTATACTATAGACGTCATCTATACTATAGTCGTCATCTATACTATAGACGTCATCTATACTATAGTCGTCATCTATACTATAGTCGTCATCTATACTATAGACGTCATCTATACTATAGTCGTCATCTATACTATAAACGTCATCTATACTATAGACGTCATCTATACTATAGACGTCATCTATACCATAGTCGTCATCTATACTATAGACGTCATCTATACTATAGTCGTCATCTATACTATAGACGTCATCTATACTATAGTCGTCATCTATACTATAGTCGTCATCTATACTATAGACGTCATCTATACTATAGTCGTCATCTATACTATAAACGTCATCTATACTATAGACGTCATCTATACTATAGACGTCATCTATACCATAGTCGTCATCTATACTATAGACGTCATCTATACTATAGACGTCATCTATACTATAGACGTCATCTGTACTATAGTCGCTATCTATACTATAGTCGTCATCTATACTATAGACGTCATCTATACTATAGACGTCATCTATACTATAGACGTCATCTATACTATAGACGTCATCTATACTATAGTCGTCATCTATACTATAGACGTCATCTATAATATAGACGTCATCTATACTATAGTCGTCATCTATACTATAGACGTCATCTATACTATAGACGTCATCTATACTATAGACGTCATCTATACTGTAGACGTCATCTATACTATAGACGTCATCTATACTATAGTCGTCATCTATACTATAGTCGTCATCTATACTATAGACGTCATCTATACTATAGTCGTCATCTATACTATAAACGTCATCTATACTATAGACGTCATCTATACTATAGACGTCATCTATACCATAGTCGTCATCTATACTATAGACGTCATCTATACTATAGTCGTCATCTATACTATAGACGTCATCTATACTATAGACGTCATTTATACTATAGTCGTCATCTATACTATAGTCGCCATCTATACTATAAACGTCATCTATACTGTAGACGTCATCTATACTATAGTCGTCATCTATACTATATACGTCATCTATACTATATACGTCATCTATACTATAGACGTCATCTATACTATAGTCGTCATCTATACTATAGACGTCATCTATACTATAGTCGTCATCTATACTATAGACGTCATCTATACTATAGACGTCATCTATACTATAGACGTCATCTATACTATAGTCGTCATCTATACTATAGTCGTCATCTATACTATAGACGTCATCTATACTATAGTCGTCATCTATACTATAAACGTCATCTATACTATAGACGTCATCTATACCATAGTCGTCATCTATACCATAGTCGTCATCTATACTATAGTCGCTATCTATACTATAGTCGTCATCTATACTATAGACGTCATCTATACTATAGTCGTCATCTATACTATAGACGTCATCTATACTATAGACGTCATCTATACTATAGACGTCATCTATACTATAGACGTCATCTATACTATAGACGTCATCTATACTATAGTCGTCATCTATACTATAGACGTCATCTATAATATAGACGTCATCTATACTATAGTCGTCATCTATACTATAGTCGTCATCTATACTATAGACGTCATCTATGCTATAGACGTCATCTATACTATAGTCGTCATCTATACTATAGACGTCATCTATACTATAGACGTCATCTATACTATAGACGTCATCTATACTATAGACGTCATCTATACTATAGACGTCATCTATACTATAGACGTCATCTATACTATAGACGTCATCTATACTATAGTCGTCATCTATACTATAGACGTCATCTATACTATAGACGTCATCTATACTATAGTCGTCATCTATACTATAAACGTCATCTATACTATAGACGTCATCTATACTATAGACGTCATCTATACTATAGTCGTCATCTATACTATAGACGTCATCTATACTATAGACGTCATCTATACTATAGACGTCATCTATACTATAGACGTCATCTATACTATAGTCGTCATCTATACTATAGACGTCATCTATACTATAGACGTCATTTATACTATAGTCGTCATCTATACTATAGTCGTCATCTATACTTTAGACGTCATCTATACTATAGTCGTCATCTATACTATAAACGTCATCTATACTGTAGACGTCATCTATACTATAGTCGTCATCTATACTATATACGTCATCTATACTATAGACGTCATGTATACTATAGTCGTCATCTATACTATAGACGTCATCTATACTGTAGACGTCATCTATACTATAGTCGTCATCTATACTATAGTCGTCATCTATACTATAGACGTCATCTATACTATAGTCGTCATCTATACTATAGACGTCATCTATAATATAGACGTCATCTATACTGTAGTCGTCATCTATACTATAGACGTCATCTATACTATAGACGTCATCTATACTATAGACGTCATCTATACTATAGACGTCATCTATACTATAGACGTCATCTATACTGTAGACGTCATCTATACTATAGACGTCATCTATACTATAGTCGTCATCTATACTATAGACGTCATCTATACTATAGACGTCATCTATACTATAGACGTCATCTATACTATAGACGTCATCTATACTATAGTCGTAAATCTATACTATAGACGTCATCTATACTATAGACGTCATCTATACTATAGTCGTCATCTATACTATAAACGTCATCTATACTATAGACGTCATCTATACTATAGACGTCATCTATACCATAGTCGTCATCTATACTATAGACGTCATCTATACTATAGACGTCATCTATACTATAGACGTCATCTATACTATAGACGTCGTCTATACTATAGTCGTCATCTATACTATAGTCGTCATCTATACTGTAAACGTCATCTATACTATAGACGTCATCTATACTATAAACGTCATCTATACTGTAGACGTCATCTATACTATAGTCGTCATCTATACTATATACGTCATCTATACTATAGACGTCATCTATACTATAGTCGTCATCTATACTATAGTCGTCATCTATACTATAGACGTCATCTATACTATAGACGTCATCTATACTATAGTCGTCATCTATACTATAGTCGTCATCTATACTATAGACGTCATCTATACTATAGTCGTCATCTATACTATAGACGTCATCTATACTATAGACGTCATCTATACTATAGACGTCATCTATACCATAGTCGTCATCTATACTATAGTCGTCATCTATACTATAGTCGTCATCTATGCTATAGACGTCATCTATACTATAGACGTCATCTATACTATAGTCGTCATCTATACTATAGTCGTCATCTATACTATAGACGTCATCTACACTATAGTCGTCATCTATACTATAGTCGTCATCTATACTATAAACGTCATCTATACTATAGACGTCATCTATACTATAGACGTCATCTATACTATAGTCGCTATCTATACTATAGTCGTCATCTATACTATAGTCGTCATCTATACTATAGACGTCATCTATACTATAGACGTCATCTATACTATAGACGTCATCTATACTATAGACGTCATCTATAATATAGACGTCATCTATACTATAGTCGTCATCTATACTATAGTCGTCATCTATACTATAGACGTCATCTATACTATAGACGTCATCTATACTATAGACGTCATCTATACTATAGACGTCATCTATACTATAGACGTCATCTATACTATAGACGTCATCTATACTATAGACGTCATCTATACTATAGTCGCTATCTATACTATAGTCGTCATCTATACTATAGACGTCATCTATACTATAGACGTCATCTATACTATAGACGTCATCTATACTATAGTCGTCATTTATACTATAGACGTCATCTATAATATAGACGTCATCTATACTATAGTCGTCATCTATACTATAGACGTCATCTATACTATAGACGTCATCTATACTATAGACGTCATCTATACTATAGACGTCATCTATACTGTAGACGTCATCTATACTATAGACGTCATCTATACTATAGTCGTCATCTATACTATAAACGTCATCTATACTATAGTCGTCATCTATACTATAGTCGTCATCTATACTATAGACGTCATCTATACTATAGTCGTCATCTATACTATAAACGTCATCTATACTATAGACGTCATCTATACTATAGACGTCATCTATACCATAGTCGTCATCTATACTATAGACGTCATCTATACTATAGTCGTCATCTATACTATAGACGTCATCTATACTATAGTCGTCATCTATACTATAGTCGTCATCTATACTATAGACGTCATCTATACTATAGTCGTCATCTATACTATAAACGTCATCTATACTATAGACGTCATCTATACTATAGACGTCATCTATACTATAGACGTCATCTATACTATAGTCGCTATCTATACTATAGTCGTCATCTATACTATAGACGTCATCTATACTATAGACGTCATCTATGCTATAGACGTCATCTATACTATAGACGTCATCTATACTATAGACGTCATCTATACTATAGTCGTCATCTATACTATAGACGTCATCTATAATACAGACGTCATCTATACTATAGTCGTCATCTATACTATAGACGTCATCTATACTATAGACGTCATCTATACTATAGACGTCATCTATACTATAGACGTCATCTATACTATAAACGTCATCTATACTATAGACGTCATCTATACTATAGACGTCATCTATACTATAGACGTCATCTATACTATAGTCGCTATCTATACTATAGTCGTCATCTATACTATAGACGTCATCTATACTATAGACGTCATCTATACTATAGACGTCATCTATACTATAGACGTCATCTATACTATAGACGTCATCTATACTATAGTCGTCATCTATACTATAGACGTCATCTATAATACAGACGTCATCTATACTATAGTCGTCATCTATACTATAGACGTCATCTATACTATAGACGTCATCTATACTATAGACGTCATCTATACTATAGTCGTCATCTATACTATAGACGTCATCTATACTATAGACGTCATCTATACTATAGACGTCATCTATACTATAGACGTCATCTATACTATAGTCGTCATCTATACTATAGACGTCATCTATAATACAGACGTCATCTATACTATAGTCGTTATCTATACTATAGACGTCATCTATACTATAGACGTCATCTATACTATAGACGTCATCTATACTATAGACGTCATCTATACTATAAACGTCATCTATACTATAGACGTCATCTATACTATAGACGTCATCTATACTATAGACGTCATCTATACTATAGTCGCTATCTATACTATAGTCGTCATCTATACTATAGACGTCATCTATACTATAGACGTCATCTATACTATAGACGTCATCTATACTATAGACGTCATCTATACTATAGACGTCATCTATACTATAGTCGTCATCTATACTATAGACGTCATCTATAATACAGACGTCATCTATACTATAGTCGTCATCTATACTATAGACGTCATCTATACTATAGACGTCATCTATACTATAGACGTCATCTATACTATAGTCGTCATCTATACTATAGACGTCATCTATACTATAGACGTCATCTATACTATAGACGTCATCTATACTATAGTCGTCATCTATACTATAGACGTCATCTATACTATAGACGTCATTTATACTATAGTCGTCATCTATACTATAGTCGTCATCTATACTTTAGACGTCATCTATACTATAGTCGTCATCTATACTATAAACGTCATCTATACTGTAGACGTCATCTATACTATAGTCGTCATCTATACTATATACGTCATCTATACTATAGACGTCATCTATACTATAGTCGTCATCTATACTATAGACGTAATCTATACTATAGACGTCATCTATACTATAGACGTCATCTATACTATAGACGTCATCTATACTATAGTCGTCATCTATACTATAGTCGTCATCTATACTATAGACGTCATCTATACTATAGTCGTCATCTATACTATAAACGTCATCTATACTATAGACGTCATCTATACTATAGACGTCATCTATACCATAGTCGTCATCTATACTATAGACGTCATCTATACTATAGACGTCATCTATACTATAGACGTCATCTATACTATAGACGTCATCTATACTATAGACGTCATCTATACTATAGTCGTCATCTATACTATAGACGTCATCTATAATATAGACGTCATCTATACTATAGTCGTCATCTATACTATAGTCGTCATCTATACTATAGACGTCATCTATACTATAGACGTCATCTATGCTATAGACGTCATCTATACTATAGTCGTCATCTATACTATAGACGTCATCTATACTATAGACGTCATCTATACTATAGACGTCATCTATACTATAGACGTCATCTATACTATAGACGTCATCTATACTATAGTCGTCATCTATACTATAAACGTCATCTATACTATAGACGTCATCTATACTATAGACGTCATCTATACTATAGACGTCATCTATACCATAGTCATCATCTATACTATAGTCGTCATCTATACTATAGTCGTCATCTATGCTATAGACGTCATCTATACTATAGACGTCGTCTATACTATAGTCGTCATCTATACTATAGTCGTCATCTATACTATAAACGTCATCTATACTATAGACGTCATCTATACTATAGTCGTCATCTATACTATAGACGTCATCTATACTATAGACGTCATCTATACTATAGTCATCATCTATACTATAGACGTCATCTATACTATAGACGTCATCTATACTATAGTCGTCATCTATACTATAGTCGTCATCTATACTAGAGACGTCATCTATACTATAGTCGTCATCTATACTATAAACGTCATCTATACTATAGACGTCATCTATACTATAGACGTCATCTATACCATAGTCGTCATCTATACTATAGACGTCATCTATACTATAGACGTCATCTATACTATAGACGTCATCTATACTATAGACGTCATCTATACTATAGACGTCATCTATACTATAGTCGCTATCTATACTATAGTCGTCATCTATACTATAGACGTCATCTATACTATAGACGTCATCTATACTATAGACGTCATCTATACTATAGTCGTCATCTATACTATAGACGTCATCTATAATATAGACGTCATCTATACTATAGTCGTCATCTATACTATAGTCGCCATCTATACTATAGTCGCCATCTATACTATAGACGTCATCTATACTATAGACGTCATCTATGCTATAGACGTCATCTATACTATAGTCATCATCTATACTATAGACGCCATCTATACTATAGACGTCATCTATACTATAGACGTCATCTATACTATAGTCGTCATCTATACTATAGACGTCATCTATACTATAGACGTCATCTATACTATAGACGTCATCTATACTGTAGACGTCATCTATACTATAGACGTCATCTATACTATAGACGTCATCTATACCATAGTCGTCATCTATACTATAGACGTCATCTATACTATAGACGTCATCTATACTATAGACGTCATCTATACTATAGTCGCTATCTCTACTATAGTCGTCATCTATACTATAGACGTCATCTATACTATAGACGTCATCTATACTATAGACGTCATCTATACTATAGTCGTCATCTATACTATAGACGTCATCTATAATATAGACGTCATCTATACTATAGTCGTCATCTATACTATAGTCGTCATCTATACTATAGACGTCATCTATACTATAGACGTCATCTATGCTATAGACGTCATCTATACTATAGTCGTCATCTATACTATAGACGTCATCTATACTATAGACGTCATCTATACTATAGACGTCATCTATACTATAGACGTCATCTATACTATAGTCGTCATCTATACTATAGACGTCATCTATACTATAGACGTCATTTATACTATAGTCGTCATCTATACTATAGACGTCATCTATACTATAGTCGTCATCTATACTATAAACGTCATCTATACTGTAGACGTCATCTATACTATAGTCGTCATCTATACTATAGTCGTCATCTATACTATAGACGTCATCTATACTATAGACGTCATCTATACTATAGTCGTCATCTATACTATAGACGTCATCTATACTATAGACGTCATCTATACTATAGACGTCATCTATACTATAGTCGTCATCTATACTATAGACGTCATCTATACTATAGACGTCATTTATACTATAGTCGTCATCTATACTATAGTCGTCATCTATACTTTAGACGTCATCTATACTATAGTCGTCATCTATACTATAAACGTCATCTATACTGTAGACGTCATCTATACTATAGTCGTCATCTATACTATATACGTCATCTATACTATAGACGTCATCTATACTATAGTCGTCATCTATACTATAGACGTAATCTATACTATAGACGTCATCTATACTATAGACGTCATCTATACTATAGTCGTCATCTATACTATAGTCGTCATCTATACTATAGACGTCATCTATACTATAGTCGTCATCTATACTATAAACGTCATCTATACTATAGACGTCATCTATACTATAGACGTCATCTATACCATAGTCGTCATCTATACTATAGACGTCATCTATACTATAGACGTCATCTATACTATAGACGTCATCTATACTATAGTCGCTATCTCTACTATAGTCGTCATCTATACTATAGACGTCATCTATACTATAGACGTCATCTATACTATAGACGTCATCTATACTATAGTCGTCATCTATACTATAGACGTCATCTATAATATAGACGTCATCTATACTATAGTCGTCATCTATACTATAGTCGTCATCTATACTATAGACGTCATCTATACTATAGACGTCATCTATGCTATAGACGTCATCCATACTATAGTCGTCATCTATACTATAGACGTCATCTATACTATAGACGTCATCTATACTATAGACGTCATCTATACTATAGACGTCATCTATACTATAGTCGTCATCTATACTATAGACGTCATCTATACTATAGACGTCATTTATACTATAGTCGTCATCTATACTATAGTCGTCATCTATACTTTAGACGTCATCTATACTATAGTCGTCATCTATACTATAAACGTCATCTATACTGTAGACGTCATCTATACTATAGTCGTCATCTATACTATAGTCGTCATCTATACTATAGACGTCATCTATACTATAGACGTCATCTATACTATAGTCATCATCTATACTATAGACGTCATCTATACTATAGACGTCATCTATAGTATAGTCGTCATCTATACTATAGACGTCATCTATACTATAGACGTCATCTATACTATAGACGTCATCTATACTATAGACGTCATCTATAATATAGTCGTCATCTATACTATAGACGTCATCTATACTATAGTCGTCATCTATACTATAGACGTCATCTATACTATAGTCGTCATCTATACTATAGACGTCATCTATACTATAGACGTCATCTATACTATAGACGTCATCTATACTATAGACGTCATCTATACCATAGACGTCATCTATACTATAGTCGTCATCTATACTATAGACGTCATCTATACTTTAGACGTCATCTATACTATAGTCGTCATCTATACTATAAACGTCATCTATACTGTAGACGTCATCTATACTATAGTCGTCATCTATACTATATACGTCATCTATACTATAGACGTCATCTATACTATAGTCGTCATCTATACTATAGACGTCATCTATACTATAGACGTCATCTATACTATAGTCGTCATCTATACTATAGACGTCATCTATACTATAGACGTCATCTATACTATAGTCGCTATCTATACTATAGTCGTCATCTATACTATAGACGTCATCTATACTATAGACGTCATCTATACTATAGACGTCATCTATACTATAGACGTTATCTATACTATAGACGTCATCTATACTATAGACGTCATCTATACTATAGACGTCATCTATACTATAGACGTCATCTATACTATAGACGTCATCTATACTATAGACGTCATCTATACTATAGACGTCATCTATACTATAGTCGTCATCTATACTATAGTCGTCATCTATACTATAGACGTCATCTATACTATAGACGTCATCTCTGCTATAGACGTCATCTATACTATAGACGTCATCTCTGCTATAGACGTCATCTATACTATAGTCGTCATCTATACTATAGACGTCATCTATACTATAGACGTCATCTATACTATAGACGTCATCTATACTATAGACGTCATCTATACTATAGTCGTCATCTATACTATAAACGTCATCTATACTATAGACGTCATCTATACTATAGACGTCATCTATACCATAGTCATCATCTATACTATAGTCGTCATCTATACTATAGTCGTCATCTATGCTATAGACGTCATCTATACTATAGACGTCGTCTATACTATAGTCGTCATCTATACTATAGTCGTCATCTATACTATAAACGTCATCTATACTATAGACGTCATCTATACTATAGTCGTCATCTATACTATAGACGTCATCTATACTATAGACGTCATCTATACTATAGTCATCATCTATACTATAGACGTCATCTATACTATAGACGTCATCTATACTATAGTCGTCATCTATACTATAGTCGTCATCTATACTAGAGACGTCATCTATACTATAGTCGTCATCTATACTATAAACGTCATCTATACTATAGACGTCATCTATACTATAGACGTCATCTATACCATAGTCGTCATCTATACTATAGACGTCATCTATACTATAGACGTCATCTATACTATAGACGTCATCTATACTATAGTCGCTATCTATACTATAGTCGTCATCTATACTATAGACGTCATCTATACTATAGACGTCATCTATACTATAGACGTCATCTATACTATAGTCGTCATCTATACTATAGACGTCATCTATAATATAGACGTCATCTATACTATAGTCGTCATCTATACTATAGTCGCCATCTATACTATAGTCGCCATCTATACTATAGACGTCATCTATACTATAGACGTCATCTATGCTATAGACGTCATCTATACTATAGTCATCATCTATACTATAGACGTCATCTATACTATAGACGTCATCTATACTATAGTCGCCATCTATACTATAGACGTCATCTATACTATAGACGTCATCTATACTATAGTCGTCATCTATACTATAGACGTCATCTATACTATAGACGTCATCTATACTATAGACGTCATCTATACTGTAGACGTCATCTATACTATAGACGTCATCTATACTATAGTCGTCATCTATACTATAGACGTCATCTATACTATAGTCGTCATCTATACTATAGACGTCATCTATACTATAGTCGTCATCTATACTATAGTCGTCATCTATACTATAGACGTCATCTATACTATAGTCGTCATCTATACTATAAACGTCATCTATACTATAGACGTCATCTATACTATAGACGTCATCTATACTATAGTCGTCATCTATACTATAGACGTCATCTATACTATAGACGTCATCTATACTATAGACGTCATCTATACTATAGACGTCATCTATACTATAGACGTCATCTATACTATAGACGTCATCTATACTATAGACGTCATCTATACTATAGACGTCATCTATACTATAGTCGCTATCTATACTATAGTCGTCATCTATACTATAGACGTCATCTATACTATAGACGTCATCTATACTATAGACGTCATCTATACTATAGTCGTCATCTATACTATAGACGTCATCTATAATATAGACGTCATCTATACTATAGTCGTCATCTATACTATAGTCGTCATCTATACTATAGACGTCATCTATACTATAGACGTCATCTATGCTATAGACGTCATCTATACTATAGTCGTCATCTATACTATAGACGTCATCTATACTATAGACGTCATCTATACTATAGACGTCATCTATACTATAGACGTCATCTATACTATAGTCGTCATCTATACTATAAACGTCATCTATACTATAGACGTCATCTATACTATAGACGTCATCTATACCATAGTCGTCATCTATACTATAGTCGTCATCTATACTATAGTCGTCATCTATGCTATAGACGTCATCTATACTATAGACGTCGTCTATACTATAGTCGTCATCTATACTATAGTCGTCATCTACACTATAAACGTCATCTATACTATAGACGTCATCTATACTATAGTCGTCATCTATACTATAGACGTCATCTATACTATAGACGTCATCTATACTATAGTCATCATCTATACTATAGACGTCATCTATACTATAGTCGTCATCTATACTATAGTCGTCATCTATACTATAGTCGTCATCTATACTATAAACGTCATCTATACTATAGACGTCATCTATACTGTAGACGTCATCTATACTATAGACTTCATCTATACTATAGACGTCATCTATGCTATAGACGTCATCTATACTATAGTCGTCATCTATACTATAGACGTCATCTATACTATAGACGTCATCTATACTATAGACGTCATCTATACTATAGACGTCATCTATACTATAGACGTCATCTATACTATAGTCGTCATCTATACTATAGTCGTCATCTATACTATAAACGTCATCTATACTATAGACGTCATCTATACTGTAGACGTCATCTATACTATAGACGTCATCTATACTATAGACGTCATCTATGCTATAGACGTCATCTATACTATAGTCGTCATCTATACTATAGACGTCATCTATACTATAGACGTCATCTATACTATAGACGTCATCTATACTATAGACGTCATCTATACTATAGACGTCATCTATACTATAGTCGTCATCTATACTATAGACGTCATCTATACTATAGACGTCATTTATACTATAGACGTCATCTATTCTGTAGACGTCATCTATACTATAGTCGTCATCTATACTATAGACGTCATCTATACTATAGACGTCATCTATACTATAGACGTCGTCTATACTGTAGACGTCATCTATACTATAGACGTCATCTATACTATAGTCGTCATCCATACTATAGACGTCATCTATACTATAGTCGTCATCTATACTATAGTCGTCATCTATACTATAGACGTCATCTATACTATAGTCGTCATCTATACTATAAACGTCATCTATACTATAGACGTCATCTATACTATAGACGTCATCTATACCATAGTCGTCATCTATACTATAGACGTCATCTATACTATAGTCGTCATCTATACTATAGACGTCATCTATACTATAGTCGTCATCTATACTATAGTCGTCATCTATACTATAGACGTCATCTATACTATAGTCGTCATCTATACTATAAACGTCATCTATACTATAGACGTCATCTATACTATAGACGTCATCTATACCATAGTCGTCATCTATACTATAGACGTCATCTATACTATAGACGTCATCTATACTATAGACGTCATCTATACTATAGACGTCATTTATACTATAGACGTCATCTATACTGTAGACGTCATCTATACTATAGTCGTCATCTATACTATAGACGTCATCTATACTATAGACGTCATCTATACTATAGACGTCATCTATACTGTAGACGTCATCTATACTATAGACGTCATCTATACTATAGTCGTCATCTATACTATAGACGTCATCTATACTATAGTCGTCATCTATACTATAGTCGTCATCTATACTATAGTCGTCATCTATACTATAGTCGTCATCTATACTATAAACGTCATCTATACTATAGACGTCATCTATAATATAGACGTCATCTATACTATTGTCGTCATCTATACTATAGTCGTCATCTATACTATAGACGTCATCTATACTATAGACGTCATCTATGCTATAGACGTCATCTATACTATAGTCGTCATCTATACTATAGACGTCATCTATACTATAGACGTCATCTATACTATAGACGTCATCTATACTATAGACGTCATCTATACCATAGTCGTCATCTATACTATATACGTCATCTATACTATAGACGTCATCTATACTATAGACGTCATCTATACTATAGTCGCTATCTATACTATAGTCGTCATCTATACTATAGACGTCATCTATACTATAGACGTCATCTATACTATAGACGTCATCTATACTATAGTCGTCATCTATACTATAGACGTCATCTATAATATAGACGTCATCTATACTATAGTCGTCATCTATACTATAGTCGTCATCTATACTATAGACGTCATCTATACTATAGACGTCATCTATGCTATAGACGTCATCTATACTATAGTCGTCATCTATACTATAGACGTCATCTATACTATAGACGTCATCTATACTATAGACGTCATCTATACTATAGACGTCATCTATACTATAGACGTCATCTATACTATAGACGTCATCTATACTATAGTCGCTATCTATACTATAGTCGTCATCTATACTATAGACGTCATCTATACTATAGACGTCATCTATACTATAGACGTCATCTATACTATAGTCGTCATCTATACTATAGACGTCATCTATAATATAGACGTCATCTATACTATAGTCGTCATCTATACTACAGTCGTCATCTATACTATAGACGTCATCTATACTATAGACGTCATCTATGCTATAGACGTCATCTATACTATAGTCGTCATCTATACTATAGACGTCATCTATACTATAGACGTCATCTATACTATAGACGTCATCTATATTATAGACGTCATCTATACTATAGACGTCATCTATACTATAGTCGTCATCTATACTATAGACGTCATCTATACTATAGACGTCATTTATACTATAGACGTCATCTATACTGTAGACGTCATCTATACTATAGACGTCATCTATACTATAGACGTCATCTATGCTATAGACGTCATCTATACTATAGTCGTCATCTATACTATAGACGTCATCTATACTATAGACGTCATCTATACTATAAACGTCATCTATACTATAGACGTCATCTATACTATAGTCGTCATCTATACTATAAACGTCATCTATACTATAGACGTCATCTATACTATAGACGTCATCTATACTATAAACGTCATCTATACTATAGACGTCATCTATACTATAGACGTCATCTATACTATAGACGTCATCTATGCTATAGACGTCATCTATACTATAGTCGTCAACTATACTGTAGACGTCATCTATACTATAGACGTCATCTATACTATAGACGTCATCTATACTATAGACGTCATCTATACTATAGTCGTCATCTATACTATAAACGTCATCTATACTATAGACGTCATCTATACTATAGACGTCATCTATACTATAGTCGTCATCTATACTATAGACGTCATCTATACTATAGTCGTCATCTATACTATAGACGTCATCTATACTATAGACGTCATTTATACTATAGTCGTCATCTATACTATAGTCGTCATCTATACTATAGACGTCATCTATACTATAGACGTCATCTATACTATAGTCGTCATCTATACTATAGACGTCATCTATACTATAGTCGTCATCTATACTATAGACGTCATCTATACTATAGACGTCATCTATACTATAGACGTCATCTATACTATAGTCGTCATCTATACTATAAACGTCATCTATACTATAGACGTCATCTATACTATAGACGTCATCTATACTATAGTCGTCATCTATACTATAGACGTCATCTATACTATAGACGTCATCTATACTATAGTCGTCATCTATACTATAGACGTCATCTATACTATAGTCGTCATCTATACTATAGACGTCATCTATACTATAGACGTCATCTATACTATAGACGTCATCTATACTATAGTCGTCATCTATACTATAGACGTCATCTATACTATAGACGTCATCTATACTATAGACGTCATCTATACTATAGTCGTCATCTATACTATAGACGTCATCTATACTATAGACGTCATTTATACTATAGTCGTCATCTATACTATAGTCGTCATCTATACTTTAGACGTCATCTATACTGTAAACGTCATCTATACTGTAGACGTCATCTATACTATAGTCGTCATCTATACTATATACGTCATCTATACTATAGACGTCATCTATACTATAGTCGTCATCTATACTATAGACGTCATCTATACTATAGACGTCATCTATACTATAGTCGTCATCTATACTATAGTCGTCATCTATACTATAGACGTCATCTATACTATAGACGTCATCTATACTATAGACGTCATCTATACTATAGTCGCTATCTATACTATAGTCGTCATCTATACTATAGACGTCATCTATACTATAGTCGTCATCTATACTATAGACGTCATCTATACTATAGACGTCATCTATACTATAGACGTCATCTATACTATAGTCGTCATCTATACTATAGACGTCATCTATACTATAGACGTCATCTATACTATAGACGTCATCTATACTGTAGACGTCATCTATACTATAGTCGTCATCTATACTATAGACGTCATCTATACTATAGACGTCATCTATACTATAGACGTCATCTATACTATAATCGTCATCTATACTATAAACGTCATCTATACTATAGACGTCATCTATACTATAGACGTCATCTATACTATAGACGTCATCTATACTATAGACGTCATCTATACTATAGTCGTCATCTATACTATAGACGTCATCTATACTATAGACGTCATCTATACTATAGACGTCATCTATACTATAGACGTCATCTATACTATAGACGTCATCTATACTATAGTCGTCATCTATACTATAAACGTCATCTATACTATAGACGTCATCTATACTATAGACGTCATCTATACTATAGTCGTCATCTATACTATAGTCGTCATCTATACTATAGTCGTCATCTATACTATAGACGTCATCTATACTATAGACGTCATCTATGCTATAGACGTCATCTATACTATAGTCGTCATCTATACTATAGACGTCATCTATACTATAGACGTCATCTATACTATAGACGTCATCTATACTATAGACGTCATCTATACTATAGACGTCATCTATACTATAGACGTCATCTATACTATAGTCGCTATCTATACTATAGTCGTCATCTATACTATAGACGTCATCTATACTATAGACGTCATCTATACTATAGACGTCATCTATACTATAGTCGTCATCTATACTATAGACGTCATCTATAATATAGACGTCATCTATACTATAGTCGTCATCTATACTACAGTCGTCATCTATACTATAGACGTCATCTATACTATAGACGTCATCTATGCTATAGACGTCATCTATACTATAGTCGTCATCTATACTATAGACGTCATCTATACTATAGACGTCATCTATACTATAGACGTCATCTATATTATAGACGTCATCTATACTATAGACGTCATCTATACTATAGTCGTCATCTATACTATAGACGTCATCTATACTATAGACGTCATTTATACTATAGACGTCATCTATACTGTAGACGTCATCTATACTATAGACGTCATCTATACTATAGACGTCATCTATGCTATAGACGTCATCTATACTATAGTCGTCATCTATACTATAGACGTCATCTATACTATAGACGTCATCTATACTATAAACGTCATCTATACTATAGACGTCATCTATACTATAGTCGTCATCTATACTATAAACGTCATCTATACTATAGACGTCATCTATACTATAGACGTCATCTATACTATAAACGTCATCTATACTATAGACGTCATCTATACTATAGACGTCATCTATACTATAGACGTCATCTATGCTATAGACGTCATCTATACTATAGTCGTCAACTATACTGTAGACGTCATCTATACTATAGACGTCATCTATACTATAGACGTCATCTATACTATAGTCGTCATCTATACTATAGACGTCATCTATACTATAGACGTCATTTATACTATAGTCGTCATCTATACTATAGTCGTCATCTATACTTTAGACGTCATCTATACTGTAAACGTCATCTATACTGTAGACGTCATCTATACTATAGTCGTCATCTATACTATATACGTCATCTATACTATAGACGTCATCTATACTATAGTCGTCATCTATACTATAGACGTCATCTATACTATAGACGTCATCTATACTATAGTCGTCATCTATACTATAGTCGTCATCTATACTATAGACGTCATCTATACTATAGACGTCATCTATACTATAGACGTCATCTATACTATAGTCGCTATCTATACTATAGTCGTCATCTATACTATAGACGTCATCTATACTATAGACGTCATCTATACTATAGACGTCATCTATACTATAGTCGTCATCTATACTATAGACGTCATCTATACTATAGACGTCATCTATACTATAGACGTCATCTATACTGTAGACGTCATCTATACTATAGTCGTCATCTATACTATAGACGTCATCTATACTATAGACGTCATCTATACTATAGACGTCATCTATACTATAATCGTCATCTATACTATAAACGTCATCTATACTATAGACGTCATCTATACTATAGACGTCATCTATACTATAGACGTCATCTATACTATAGACGTCATCTATACTATAGTCGTCATCTATACTATAGACGTCATCTATACTATAGACGTCATCTATACTATAGACGTCATCTATACTATAGACGTCATCTATACTATAGACGTCATTTATACTATAGTCGTCATCTATACTATAGTCGTCATCTATACTTTAGACGTCATCTATACTATAGTCGTCATCTATACTATAAACGTCATCTATACTGTAGACGTCATCTATACTATAGTCGTCATCTATACTATATACGTCATCTATACTATAGACGTCATCTATACTATAGTCGTCATCTATACTATAGACGTCATCTATACTATAGACGTCATCTATACTATAGTCGTCATCTATACTATAGTCGTCATCTATACTATAGACGTCATCTATACTATAGTCGTCATCTATACTATAAACGTCATCTATACTATAGACGTCATCTATACTATAGACGTCATCTATACTATAGTCGCTATCTATACTATAGTCGTCATCTATACTATAGACGTCATCTATACTATAGTCGTCATCTATACTATAGACGTCATCTATACTATAGTCGTCATCTATAATATAGACGTCATCTATACTATAGTCGTCATCTATACTATAGTCGTCATCTATACTATAGACGTCATCTATACTATAGACGTCATTTATACTATAGACGTCATCTATACTGTAGACGTCATCTATACTATAGTCGTCATCTATACTATATACGTCATCTATACTATAGACGTCATCTATACTATAGTCGTCATCTATACTATAGACGTCATCTATACTATAGACGTCATCTATACTATAGACGTCATCTATACTATAGACGTCATCTATACTATAGTCGCTATCTATACTATAGTCGTCATCTATACTATAGACGTCATCTATACTATAGACGTCATCTATACTATAGACGTCATCTATACTATAGTCGTCATCTATACTATAGACGTCATCTATACTATAGACGTCATCTATACTATAGACGTCATCTATACTATAGTCGTCATCTATACTATAAACGTCATCTATACTATAGACGTCATCTATACTATAGACGTCATCTATACTATAGTCGTCATCTATACTATAGACGTCATCTATACTATAGACGTCATCTATACTATAGACGTCATCTATACTATAGACGTCATCTATACTATAGACGTCATCTATACTATAGTCGTCATCTATACTATAGACGTCATCTATACTATAGACGTCATTTATACTATAGTCGTCATCTATACTATAGTCGTCATCTATACTTTAGACGTCATCTATACTATAGTCGTCATCTATGCTATAAACGTCATCTATACTGTAGACGTCATCTATACTATATACGTCATCTATACTATAGACGTCATCTATACTATAGTCGTCATCTATACTATAGACGTCATCTATACTATAGACGTCATCTATACTATAGTCGTCATCTATACTATAGTCGTCATCTATACTATAGACGTCATCTATACTATAGTCGTCATCTATACTATAGTCGTCATCTATACTATAGACGTCATCTATAATATAGACGTCATCTATACTATAGTCGTCATCTATACTATAGACGTCATCTATACTATATACGTCATCTATACTATAGACGTCATCTATACTGTAGACGTCATCTATACTATAGACGTCATCTATATTATAGTCGTCATCTATACTATAGACGTCATCTATACTATAGACGTCATCTATACTATAGACGTCATCTATACTATAGACGTCATCTATACTATAGTCGCTATCTATACTATAGTCGTCATCTATACTATAGACGTCATCTATACTATAGACGTCATCTATACTATAGACGTCATCTATACTATAGTCGTCATCTATACTATAGACGTCATCTATACTATAGACGTCATCTATACTATAGACGTCATCTATACTGTAGACGTCATCTATACTATAGTCGTCATCTATACTATAGACGTCATCTATACTATAGATGTCATCTATACTATAGTCGTCATCTATACTATATACGTCATCTATACTATAGACGTCATCTATACTATAGTCGTCATCTATACTATAGACGTCATCTATACTATAGACGTCATCTATACTATAGTCGTCATCTATACTATAGTCGTCATCTATACTATAGACGTCATCTATACTATAGACGTCATCTATACTATAGACGTCATCTATACTATAGTCGCTATCTATACTATAGTCGTCATCTATACTATAGACGTCATCTATACTATAGACGTCATCTATACTATAGACGTCATCTATACTATAGTCGTCATCTATACTATAGACGTCATCTATACTATAGACGTCATCTATACTATAGACGTCATCTATACTGTAGTCGTCATCTATACTATAGACGTCATCTATACTATAGACGTCATCTATACTATAGACGTCATCTATACTATAGTCGTCATCTATACTATAAACGTCATCTATACTATAGACGTCATCTATACTATAGACGTCATCTATACTATAGACGTCATCTATACTATAGACGTCATCTATACTATAGTCGTCATCTATACTATAGACGTCATCTATACTATAGACGTCATCTATACTATAGACGTCATCTATACTATAGACGTCATCTATACTATAGACGTCATTTATACTATAGTCGTCATCTATACTATAGTCGTCATCTATACTTTAGACGTCATCTATACTATAGTCGTCATCTATACTATAAACGTCATCTATACTGTAGACGTCATCTATACTATAGTCGTCATCTATACTATATACGTCATCTATACTATAGACGTCATCTATACTATAGTCGTCATCTATACTATAGACGTCATCTATACTATAGTCGTCATCTATACTATAGTCGTCATCTATACTATAGACGTCATCTATACTATAGTCGTCATCTATACTATAAACGTCATCTATACTATAGACGTCATCTATACTATAGACGTCATCTATACTATAGTCGCTATCTATACTATAGTCGTCATCTATACTATAGACGTCATCTATACTATAGTCGTCATCTATACTATAGACGTCATCTATACTATAGTCGTCATCTATACTATAGACGTCATCTATAATATAGACGTCATCTATACTATAGTCGTCATCTATACTATAGTCGTCATCTATACTATAGACGTCATCTATACTATAGACGTCATTTATACTATAGACGTCATCTATACTGTAGACGTCATCTATACTATAGTCGTCATCTATACTATATACGTCATCTATACTATAGACGTCATCTATACTATAGTCGTCATCTATACTATAGACGTCATCTATACTATAGACGTCATCTATACTATAGACGTCATCTATACTATAGACGTCATCTATACTATAGTCGCTATCTATACTATAGTCGTCATCTATACTATAGACGTCATCTATACTATAGACGTCATCTATACTATAGACGTCATCTATACTATAGTCGTCATCTATACTATAGACGTCATCTATACTATAGACGTCATCTATACTATAGACGTCATCTATACTATAGTCGTCATCTATACTATAAACGTCATCTATACTATAGACGTCATCTATACTATAGACGTCATCTATACTATAGTCGTCATCTATACTATAGACGTCATCTATACTATAGACGTCATCTATACTATAGACGTCATCTATACTATAGACGTCATCTATACTATAGACGTCATCTATACTATAGTCGTCATCTATACTATAGACGTCATCTATACTATAGACGTCATTTATACTATAGTCGTCATCTATACTATAGTCGTCATCTATACTTTAGACGTCATCTATACTATAGTCGTCATCTATGCTATAAACGTCATCTATACTGTAGACGTCATCTATACTATATACGTCATCTATACTATAGACGTCATCTATACTATAGTCGTCATCTATACTATAGACGTCATCTATACTATAGACGTCATCTATACTATAGTCGTCATCTATACTATAGTCGTCATCTATACTATAGACGTCATCTATACTATAGTCGTCATCTATACTATAGTCGTCATCTATACTATAGACGTCATCTATAATATAGACGTCATCTATACTATAGTCGTCATCTATACTATAGACGTCATCTATACTATATACGTCATCTATACTATAGACGTCATCTATACTGTAGACGTCATCTATACTATAGACGTCATCTATATTATAGTCGTCATCTATACTATAGACGTCATCTATACTATAGACGTCATCTATACTATAGACGTCATCTATACTATAGACGTCATCTATACTATAGACGTCATCTATACTATAGACGTCATCTATACTATAGACGTCATCTATACTATAGACGTCATCTATACTATAGTCGTCATCTATACTATAAACGTCATCTATACTATAGACGTCATCTATACTATAGACGTCATCTATACCATAGTCGTCATCTATACTATAGTCGTCATCTATACTATAGTCGTCATCTATGCTATAGACGTCATCTATACTATAGACGTCGTCTATACTATAGTCGTCATCTATACTATAGTCGTCATCTACACTATAAACGTCATCTATACTATAGACGTCATCTATACTATAGTCGTCATCTATACTATAGACGTCATCTATACTATAGACGTCATCTATACTATAGTCATCATCTATACTATAGACGTCATCTATACTATAGTCGTCATCTATACTATAGTCGTCATCTATACTATAGTCGTCATCTATACTATAAACGTCATCTATACTATAGACGTCATCTATACTGTAGACGTCATCTATACTATAGACTTCATCTATACTATAGACGTCATCTATGCTATAGACGTCATCTATACTATAGTCGTCATCTATACTATAGACGTCATCTATACTATAGACGTCATCTATACTATAGACGTCATCTATACTATAGACGTCATCTATACTATAGTCGTCATCTATACTATAGTCGTCATCTATACTATAAACGTCATCTATACTATAGACGTCATCTATACTGTAGACGTCATCTATACTATAGACGTCATCTATACTATAGACGTCATCTATGCTATAGACGTCATCTATACTATAGTCGTCATCTATACTATAGACGTCATCTATACTATAGACGTCATCTATACTATAGACGTCATCTATACTATAGACGTCATCTATACTATAGACGTCATCTATACTATAGTCGTCATCTATACTATAGACGTCATCTATACTATAGACGTCATTTATACTATAGACGTCATCTATACTGTAGACGTCATCTATACTATAGTCGTCATCTATACTATAGACGTCATCTATACTATAGACGTCATCTATACTATAGACGTCGTCTATACTGTAGACGTCATCTATACTATAGACGTCATCTATACTATAGTCGTCATCCATACTATAGACGTCATCTATACTATAGTCGTCATCTATACTATAGTCGTCATCTATACTATAGACGTCATCTATACTATAGTCGTCATCTATACTATAAACGTCATCTATACTATAGACGTCATCTATACTATAGACGTCATCTATACCATAGTCGTCATCTATACTATAGACGTCATCTATACTATAGTCGTCATCTATACTATAGACGTCATCTATACTATAGTCGTCATCTATACTATAGTCGTCATCTATACTATAGACGTCATCTATACTATAGTCGTCATCTATACTATAAACGTCATCTATACTATAGACGTCATCTATACTATAGACGTCATCTATACCATAGTCGTCATCTATACTATAGACGTCATCTATACTATAGACGTCATCTATACTATAGACGTCATTTATACTATAGACGTCATCTATACTGTAGACGTCATCTATACTATAGTCGTCATCTATACTATAGACGTCATCTATACTATAGACGTCATCTATACTATAGACGTCATCTATACTGTAGACGTCATCTATACTATAGACGTCATCTATACTATAGTCGTCATCTATACTATAGACGTCATCTATACTATAGTCGTCATCTATACTATAGTCGTCATCTATACTATAGTCGTCATCTATACTATAGTCGTCATCTATACTATAAACGTCATCTATACTATAGACGTCATCTATAATATAGACGTCATCTATACTATTGTCGTCATCTATACTATAGTCGTCATCTATACTATAGACGTCATCTATACTATAGACGTCATCTATGCTATAGACGTCATCTATACTATAGTCGTCATCTATACTATAGACGTCATCTATACTATAGACGTCATCTATACTATAGACGTCATCTATACTATAGACGTCATCTATACCATAGTCGTCATCTATACTATATACGTCATCTATACTATAGACGTCATCTATACTATAGACGTCATCTATACTATAGTCGCTATCTATACTATAGTCGTCATCTATACTATAGACGTCATCTATACTATAGACGTCATCTATACTATAGACGTCATCTATACTATAGTCGTCATCTATACTATAGACGTCATCTATAATATAGACGTCATCTATACTATAGTCGTCATCTATACTATAGTCGTCATCTATACTATAGACGTCATCTATACTATAGACGTCATCTATGCTATAGACGTCATCTATACTATAGTCGTCATCTATACTATAGACGTCATCTATACTATAGACGTCATCTATACTATAGACGTCATCTATACTATAGACGTCATCTATACTATAGACGTCATCTATACTATAGACGTCATCTATACTATAGACGTCATCTATACTATAGACGTCATCTATACTATAGACGTCATCTATACTATAGTCGCTATCTATACTATAGTCGTCATCTATACTATAGACGTCATCTATACTATAGACGTCATCTATACTATAGACGTCATCTATACTATAGTCGTCATCTATACTATAGACGTCATCTATAATATAGACGTCATCTATACTATAGTCGTCATCTATACTACAGTCGTCATCTATACTATAGACGTCATCTATACTATAGACGTCATCTATGCTATAGACGCCATCTATACTATAGTCGTCATCTATACTATAGACGTCATCTATACTATAGACGTCATCTATACTATAGACGTCATCTATATTATAGACGTCATCTATACTATAGACGTCATCTATACTATAGTCGTCATCTATACTATAGACGTCATCTATACTATAGACGTCATTTATACTATAGACGTCATCTATACTGTAGACGTCATCTATACTATAGACGTCATCTATACTATAGACGTCATCTATGCTATAGACGTCATCTATACTATAGTCGTCATCTATACTATAGACGTCATCTATACTATAGACGTCATCTATACTATAAACGTCATCTATACTATAGACGTCATCTATACTATAGTCGTCATCTATACTATAAACGTCATCTATACTATAGACGTCATCTATACTATAGACGTCATCTATACTATAAACGTCATCTATACTATAGACGTCATCTATACTATAGACGTCATCTATACTATAGACGTCATCTATGCTATAGACGTCATCTATACTATAGTCGTCAACTATACTGTAGACGTCATCTATACTATAGACGTCATCTATACTATAGACGTCATCTATACTATAGACGTCATCTATACTATAGTCGTCATCTATACTATAAACGTCATCTATACTATAGACGTCATCTATACTATAGACGTCATCTATACTATAGTCGTCATCTATACTATAGACGTCATCTATACTATAGACGTCATCTATACTATAGACGTCATCTATACTATAGACGTCATCTATACTATAGTCGTCATCTATACTATAGACGTCATCTATACTATAGACGTCATTTATACTATAGTCGTCATCTATACTATAGTCGTCATCTATACTTTAGACGTCATCTATACTGTAAACGTCATCTATACTGTAGACGTCATCTATACTATAGTCGTCATCTATACTATATACGTCATCTATACTATAGACGTCATCTATACTATAGTCGTCATCTATACTATAGACGTCATCTATACTATAGACGTCATCTATACTATAGTCGTCATCTATACTATAGTCGTCATCTATACTATAGACGTCATCTATACTATAGACGTCATCTATACTATAGACGTCATCTATACTATAGTCGCTATCTATACTATAGTCGTCATCTATACTATAGACGTCATCTATACTATAGACGTCATCTATACTATAGACGTCATCTATACTATAGTCGTCATCTATACTATAGACGTCATCTATACTATAGACGTCATCTATACTATAGACGTCATCTATACTGTAGACGTCATCTATACTATAGTCGTCATCTATACTATAGACGTCATCTATACTATAGACGTCATCTATACTATAGACGTCATCTATACTATAGTCGTCATCTATACTATAAACGTCATCTATACTATAGACGTCATCTATACTATAGACGTCATCTATACTATAGACGTCATCTATACTATAGACGTCATCTATACTATAGTTGTCATCTATACTATAGACGTCATCTATACTATAGACGTCATCTATACTATAGACGTCATCTATACTATAGACGTCATCTATACTATAGACGTCATTTATACTATAGTCGTCATCTATACTATAGTCGTCATCTATACTTTAGACGTCATCTATACTATAGTCGTCATCTATACTATAAACGTCATCTATACTGTAGACGTCATCTATACTATAGTCGTCATCTATACTATATACGTCATCTATACTATAGACGTCATCTATACTATAGTCGTCATCTATACTATAGACGTCATCTATACTATAGACGTCATCTATACTATAGTCGTCATCTATACTATAGTCGTCATCTATACTATAGACGTCATCTATACTATAGTCGTCATCTATACTATAAACGTCATCTATACTATAGACGTCATCTATACTATAGACGTCATCTATACTATAGTCGCTATCTATACTATAGTCGTCATCTATACTATAGACGTCATCTATACTATAGTCGTCATCTATACTATAGACGTCATCTATACTATAGTCGTCATCTATACTATAGACGTCATCTATAATATAGACGTCATCTATACTATAGTCGTCATCTATACTATAGTCGTCATCTATACTATAGACGTCATCTATACTATAGACGTCATTTATACTATAGACGTCATCTATACTGTAGACGTCATCTATACTATAGTCGTCATCTATACTATATACGTCATCTATACTATAGACGTCATCTATACTATAGTCGTCATCTATACTATAGACGTCATCTATACTATAGACGTCATCTATACTATAGACGTCATCTATACTATAGACGTCATCTATACTATAGTCGCTATCTATACTATAGTCGTCATCTATACTATAGACGTCATCTATACTATAGACGTCATCTATACTATAGACGTCATCTATACTATAGTCGTCATCTATACTATAGACGTCATCTATACTATAGACGTCATCTATACTATAGACGTCATCTATACTATAGTCGTCATCTATACTATAAACGTCATCTATACTATAGACGTCATCTATACTATAGACGTCATCTATACTATAGTCGTCATCTATACTATAGACGTCATCTATACTATAGACGTCATCTATACTATAGACGTCATCTATACTATAGACGTCATCTATACTATAGACGTCATCTATACTATAGTCGTCATCTATACTATAGACGTCATCTATACTATAGACGTCATTTATACTATAGTCGTCATCTATACTATAGTCGTCATCTATACTTTAGACGTCATCTATACTATAGTCGTCATCTATGCTATAAACGTCATCTATACTGTAGACGTCATCTATACTATATACGTCATCTATACTATAGACGTCATCTATACTATAGTCGTCATCTATACTATAGACGTCATCTATACTATAGACGTCATCTATACTATAGTCGTCATCTATACTATAGTCGTCATCTATACTATAGACGTCATCTATACTATAGTCGTCATCTATACTATAGTCGTCATCTATACTATAGACGTCATCTATAATATAGACGTCATCTATACTATAGTCGTCATCTATACTATAGACGTCATCTATACTATATACGTCATCTATACTATAGACGTCATCTATACTGTAGACGTCATCTATACTATAGACGTCATCTATATTATAGTCGTCATCTATACTATAGACGTCATCTATACTATAGACGTCATCTATACTATAGACGTCATCTATACTATAGACGTCATCTATACTATAGTCGTCATCTATACTATAGACGTCATCTATACTATAGACGTCATCTATACTATAGACGTCATCTATACTGTAGACGTCATCTATACTATAGACGTCATCTATACTATAGTCGTCATCTATACTATAGACGTCATCTATACTATAGACGTCATCTATACTATAGACGTCATCTATACTATAGTCGTCATCTATACTATAAACGTCATCTGTACTATAGACGTCATCTATACTATAGACGTCATCTATACTATAGACGTCATCTATACTATAGTCGCTATCTATACTATAGTCGTCATCTATACTTTAGACGTCATCTATACTATAGTCGTCATCTATACTATAAACGTTATCTATACTGTAGACGTCATCTATACTATAGTCGTCATCTATACTATATACGTCATCTATACTATAGACGTCATCTATACTATAGTCGTCATCTATACTATAGACGTCATCTATACTATAGACGTCATCTATACTATAGTCGTCATCTATACTATAGTCGTCATCTATACTATAGACGTCATCTATACTATAGTCGTCATCTATACTATAAACGTCATCTATACTATAGACGTCATCTATACTATAGACGTCATCTATACTATAGTCGCTATCTATACTATAGTCGTCATCTATACTATAGACGTCATCTATACTATAGACGTCATCTATACTATAGACGTCATCTATACTATAGACGTCATCTATAATATAGACGTCATCTATACTATAGACGTCATCTATACTATAGTCGTCATCTATACTATAGTCGTCATCTATACTATAAACGTCATCTATACTATAGACGTCATCTATACTATAGTCGTCATCTATACAATAGACGTCATCTATACTATAGACGTCATCTATACTATAGTCATCATCTATACTATAGACGTCATCTATACTATAGACGTCATCTATACTATAGTCGTCATCTATACTATAGTCGTCATCTATACTATAGACGTCATCTATACTATAGTCGTCATCTATACTATAAACGTCATCTATACTATAGACGTCATCTATACTATAGACGTCATCTATACCATAGTCGTCATCTATACTATAGACGTCATCTATACTATAGACGTCATCTATACTATAGACGTCATCTATACTATAGTCGCTATCTATACTATAGTCGTCATCTATACTATAGACGTCATCTATACTATAGACGTCATCTATACTATAGACGTCATCTATACTATAGTCGTCATCTATACTATAGACGTCATCTATAATATAGACGTCATCTATACTATAGTCGTCATCTATACTATAGTCGTCATCTATACTATAGACGTCATCTATACTATAGACGTCATCTATGCTATAGACGTCATCTATACTATAGTCGTCATCTATACTATAGACGTCATCTATACTATAGACGTCATCTATACTATAGACGTCATCTATACTATAGTCGCCATCTATACTATAGACGTCATCTATACTATAGACGTCATCTATACTATAGTCGTCATCTATACTATAGACGTCATCTATACTATAGTCGTCATCTATACTATAGACGTCATCTATACTATAGACGTCATCTATACTATAGACGTCATCTATACTGTAGACGTCATCTATACTATAGACGTCATCTATACTATAGTCGTCATCTATACTACAGTCGTCATCTATACTATAGACGTCATCTATACTATAGTCGTCATCTATACTATAGACGTCATGTATACTATAGTCGTCATCTATACTATAGTCGTCATCTATACTATAGACGTCATCTATACTATAGTCGTCATCTATACTATAAACGTCATCTATACTATAGTCGTCATCTATACTATAAACGTCATCTATACTGTAGACGTCATCTATACTATAGTCGTCATCTATACTATATACGTCATCTATACTATAGACGTCATCTATACTATAGTCGTCATCTATACTATAGACGTCATCTATACTATAGACGTCATCTATACTATAGTCGTCATCTATACTATAGTCGTCATCTATACTATAGACGTCATCTATACTATAGTCGTCATCTATACTATAAACGTCATCTATACTATAGACGTCATCTATACTATAGACGTCATCTATACTATAGACGTCATCTATACTATAGACGTCATTTATACTATAGTCGTCATCTATACTATAGACGTCATCTATACTATAGTCGTCATCTATACTATAGTCGTCATCTATACTATAGACGTCATCTATACTATAGTCGTCATCTATACTATAAACGTCATCTATACTATAGACGTCATCTATACTATAGACGTCATCTATACTATAGTCGCTATCTATACTATAGTCGTCATCTATACTATAGACGTCATCTATACTATAGACGTCATCTATACTATAGACGTCATCTATACTATAGTCGTCATCTATACTATAGTCGTCATCTATACTATAGACGTCATCTATACTATAGTCGTCATCTATACTATAAACGTCATCTATACTATAGACGTCATCTATACTATAGACGTCATCTATACTATAGTCGCTATCTATACTATAGTCGTCATCTATACTATAGACGTCATCTATACTATAGACGTCATCTATACTATAGACGTCATCTATACTATAGTCGTCATCTATACTATAGACGTCATCTATAATATAGACGTCATCTATACTATAGTCGTCATCTATACTATAAACGTCATCTATACTGTAGACGTCATTTATACTATAGTCGTCATCTATACTATAGTCGTCATCTATACTTTAGACGTCATCTATACTATAGTCGTCATCTATACTATAAACGTCATCTATACTGTAGACGTCATCTATACTATAGTCGTCATCTATACTATATACGTCATCTATACTATAGACGTCATCTATACTATAGTCGTCATCTATACTATAGACGTCATCTATACTATAGACGTCATCTATACTATAGTCGTCATCTATACTATAGTCGTCATCTATACTATAGACGTCATCTATACTATAGTCGTCATCTATACTACAGTCGTCATCTATACTATAGACGTCATCTATACTATAGTCGTCATCTATACTATAGACGTCATGTATACTATAGTCGTCATCTATACTATAGTCGTCATCTATACTATAGACGTCATCTATACTATAGTCGTCATCTATACTATAAACGTCATCTATACTATAGTCGTCATCTATACTATAAACGTCATCTATACTATAGTCGTCATCTATACTATAGTCGTCATCTATACTATAGACGTAATCTATACTATAGACGTCATCTATGCTATAGTCGTCATCTATACTTTAGACGTCATCTATACTATAGTCGTCATCTATACTATAAACGTCATCTATACTGTAGACGTCATCTATACTATAGTCGTCATCTATACTATATACGTCATCTATACTATAGACGTCATCTATACTATAGTCGTCATCTATACTATAGACGTCATCTATACTATAGACGTCATCTATACTATAGTCGTCATCTATACTATAGTCGTCATCTATACTATAGACGTCATCTATACTATAGTCGTCATCTATACTATAAACGTCATCTATACTATAGACGTCATCTATACTATAGACGTCATCTATACTATAGTCGCTATCTATACTATAGTCGTCATCTATACTATAGACGTCATCTATACTATAGACGTCATCTATACTATAGACGTCATCTATACTATAGTCGTCATCTATACTATAGACGTCATCTATAATATAGACGTCATCTATACTATAGTCGTCATCTATACTATAGTCGTCATCTATACTATAGACGTCATCTATACTATAGACGTCATCTATACTATAGACGTCATCTATACTATAGACGTCATTTATACTATAGTCGTCATCTATACTATAGTCGTCATCTATACTTTAGACGTCATCTATACTATAGTCGTCATCTATACTATAAACGTCATCTATACTGTAGACGTCATCTATACTATAGTCGTCATCTATACTATATACGTCATCTATACTATAGACGTCATCTATACTATAGTCGTCATCTATACTATAGACGTCATCTATATTATAGACGTCATCTATACTATAGTCGTCATCTATACTATAGTCGTCATCTATACTATAGACGTCATCTATACTATAGTCGTCATCTATACTATAAACGTCATCTATACTATAGACGTCATCTATACTATAGACGTCATCTATACTATAGTCGCTATCTATACTATAGTCGTCATCTATACTATAGACGTCATCTATACTATAGACGTCATCTATACTATAGACGTCATCTATACTATAGTCGTCATCTATACTATAGACGTCATCTATAATATAGACGTCATCTATACTATAGTCGTCATCTATACTATAGTCGTCATCTATACTATAGACGTCATCTATACTATAGACGTCATCTATGCTATAGTCGTCATCTATACTATAAACGTCATCTATACTATAGACGTCATCTATACTATAGACGTCATCTATACTATAGACGTCATCTATGCTATAGTCGTCATCTATACTATAAACGTCATCTATACTATAGACGTCATCTATACTATAGACGTCATCTATACTATAGACGTCATCTATAATATAGTCGTCATCTATACTATAGACGTCATCTATACTATAGTCGTCATCTATACTATAGACGTCATCTATACTATATTCGTCATCTATACTATAGACGTCATCTGTACTATAGACGTCATCTATACTATAGTCGCCATCTATACTATAGACGTCATCTATACTATAGACGTCATCTATACTATAGTCGTCATCTATACTATAGACGTCATCTATACTATAGACGTCATCTATACTGTAGACGTCATCTATACTATAGACGTCATCTATACTATAGTCGTCATCTATACTATAGACGTCATCTATACTATAGACGTCATCTATACTATAGACGTCATCTATACTATAGACGTCATCTATACTATAGACGTCATCTATACTATAGTCGTCATCTATGCTATAGACGTCATCTATACTATAGACGTCATCTATACTATAGACGTCATCTATACTATAGACGTCATCTATACTATAGTCGTCGTCTATACTATAGACGACATCTATACTATAGTCGTCATCTATACTAAAGACGTCATCTATACTATAGACGTCATCTATACTATAGTCGTCATCTATACTATAGTCGTCATCTATACTATAGACGTCATCTATACTATAGACGTCATCTATACTATAGACGTCATCTATACTATAGTCGTCATCTATGTTATAGACGTCATCTATACTATAGACGTCATCTATACTATAGTCGTCATCTATACTCTAGTCGTCATCTATACTATAGACGTCATCTATACTATAGTCGTCATCTACACTCTAGTCGTCATCTATACTATAGACGTCATCTATACTATAGACGTCATCTATACTATAGACGTCATCTATACTATAGTCGTCATCTATACGATAGTCGTCATCTATACTATAGACGTCATCTATACTATAGACGTCATCTATACTATAGTCGTCATCTATACTATAGTCGTCATCTATACTATAGACGTCATCTATACTATAGTCGTCATCTATACTATAAACGTCATCTATACTATAGACGTCATCTATACTATAGACGTCATCTATACTATAGTCGTCATCTATACTATAGACGTCATCTATATTATATAGACGTCATCTATACTATAGACGTCATCTATACTATAGTCGTCATCTATACTATAGACGTCATCTATACTATAGACGTCATCTATACTATAGACGTCATCTATACTATAGTCGTCATCTATACTATAGTCGTCATCTATGCTATAGACGTCATCTATACTATAGTCGTCATCTATACTATAGTCGTCATCTATGCTATAGACGTCATCTATACTATAGTCGTCATCTATACTATAGTCGTCATCTATACTATAGACGTCATCTATACTATAGTCGTCGTCTATACTATAGACGACATCTATACTATAGTCGTCATCTATACTAAAGACGTCATCTATACTATAGACGTCATCTATACTATACACGTCATCTATACTATAGTCGTCATCTATACTATAGACGTCATCTATACTATAGACGTCATCTATACTATAGTCGTCGTCTATACTATAGACGACATCTATACTATAGTCGTCACCTATACTAAAGACGTCATCTATACTATAGACGTCATCTATACTATAGACGTCATCTATACTATAGTCGTCATCTATACTATAGACGTCATCTATACTATAGTCGTCATCTATACTATAGACGTCATCTATACTATAGACGTCATCTATACTATAGTCGTCGTCTATACTATAGACGACATCTATACTATAGTCGTCATCTATACTAAAGACGTCATCTATACTATAGACGTCATCTATACTATAGACGTCATCTATACTATAGACGTCATCTATAATATAGACGTCATCTATACTATAGTCGTCATCTATACTATAGACGTCATCTATACTATAGACGTCATCTATACTATAGTCGTCGTCTATACTATAGACGACATCTATACTATAGTCGTTATCTATACTAAAGACGTCATCTATACTATAGACGTCATCTATACTATAGACGTCATCTATACTATAGACGTCATCTATACTATAGTCGTCATCTATACTATAGTCGTCATCTATACTATAGACGTCATCTATACTATAGACGTCATCTATACTATAGTCGTCGTCTATACTATAGACGACATCTATACTATAGTCGTCATCTATACTAAAGACGTCATCTATACTATAGACGTCATCTATACTATAGACGTCATCTATACTATAGACGTCATCTATACTATAGTCGTCATCTATACTATAGACGTCATCTATACTATAGACGTCATCTATACTATAGTCGTCGTCTATACTATAGACGACATCTATACTATAGTCGTCATCTATACTAAAGACGTCATCTATACTATAGACGTCATCTAAACTATAGACGTCATCTATACTATAGACGTCATCTATACTATAGACGTCATCTATACTATAGTCGTCATCTATACTATAGTCGTCATCTATACTATAGACGTCATCTATACTATAGACGTCATCTATACTATAGTCGTCATCTATACTAAGTCGTCATCTATACTATAGACATCATCTATACTATAGTCGTCATCTATACTATAAACGTCATCTATACTATAGACGTCATCTATACTATAGACGTCATCTATACTATAGTCGTCATCTATACTATAGACGTCATCTATACTATAGACGTCATCTATACTATAGACGTCATCTATACTATAGACGTCATCTATACTATAGTCGTCATCCATGCTATAGACGTCATCTATACTATAGTCGTCATCTATACTATAGTCGTCATCTATACTATAGTCGTCATCTATGCTATAGACGTCATCTATACTATAGTCGTCATCTATACTATAGACGTCATCTATACTATAGACGTCATCTATACTATAGACGTCATCTATACTATAGACGTCATCTATACTATAGACGTCATCTATACTATAGACGTCATCTATACTATAGACGTCATCTATACTATAGACGTCATCTATACTATAGTCGTCATCTATACTATAGTCGTCATCTATACTATAGACGTCATCTATACTATAGTCGTCATCTATACTATAAACGTCATCTATACTATAGACGTCATCTATACTATAGACGTCATCTATACTATAGTCGTCATCTATACTATAGACGTCATCTATACTATAGTCGTCATCTATACGATAGTCGTCATCTATACTATAGACGTCATCTATACTATAGACGTCATCTATACTATAGACGTCATCTATACTATAGACGTCATCTATACTATAGACGTCATCTATACTATAGACGTCATCTATACTATAGACGTCATCTATACTATAGTCGTCATCTATACTATAGTCGTCATCTATACTATAGTCGTCATCTATACTATAAACGTCATCTATACTATAGACGTCATCTATACTATAGACGTCATCTATACTATAGTCATCATCTATACTATAGACGTCATCTACACTATAGTCATCATCTATACTATAGTCGTCATCTATACTATAGACGTCATCTATACTGTAGACGTCATCTATAATATAAACGTCATCTATACTATAGTCGTCATCTATACTATAGAGGTCATCTATACTATAGTCGTCATCTATACTATAGACGTCATCTATAATATAGTCGTCATCTATACTATAGACGTCATCTATACTGTAGTCGTCATCTATACTATAAACGTCATCTATACTATAGTCGTCATCTATACTATAGACGTCATCTACACTATAGACGTCATCTATACTATAGACGTCATCTATACTATAGACGTCATCTATACTATAGTCGTCATCTATACTATAGTCGTCATCTATGCTATAGACGTCATCTATACTATAGTCGTCATATATACTATAGTCATCATCTATACTATAGACGTCATCTATACTATAGACGTCATCTGTACTATAGTCGTCATCTATACTATAGACGTCATCTATACTATAGACATCATCTATACTATAGACGTCATCTATACTATAGTCGTCATCTATACTATAGACGTCATCTATACTATAGTCGTCATCTATACTATAGACGTCATCTATACTATAGACGTCATCTATACTATAGACGTCATCTATACTATAGTCGTCATCTATACTATAGACGTCATCTATACTATAGACGTCATCTATACTATAGACGTCATCTATACTATAGACGTCATCTATACTATAGACGTCATCTATACTATAGACGTCATCTATACTATAGACGTCATCTATACTATAGACGTCATCTATATTATAGACGTCATCTATACTATAGTCGTCATCTATACTATAGACGTCATCTATACTATAGTCATCATCTATACTATAGACGTCATCTATACTATAGACGTCATCTATACTATAGACGTCATCTATACTATAGACGTCATCTATACTATAGACGTCATCTATACTATAGTCGTCATCTATACTATAGACGTCATCTATACTATAGACGTCATCTATACTATAGTCGTCATCTATACTATAGTCGTCATCTATACTATAGTCATCATCTATACTATAGACGTCATCTATACTATAGTCGTCATCTATACTATAGACGACATCTGTACTATAGTCATCATCTATACTATAGACGTCATCTATACTATACACGTTATCTATACTATAGTCGTCATCTATACTATAGACGTCATCTATACTATAGACGTCATCTATACTATAGACGTCATCTATACTATAGACGTCATCTATACTATAGACGTCATCTATACTATAGACGTCATCTATACTATAGACGTCATCTATACTATAGACGTCATCTATACTATAGACGTCATCTATACTATAGACGTCATCTATACTGTAGACGTCATCTATACTATAGACGTCATCTATACTATAGACGTCATCTATATTTCAGACGTCATCTATACTATAGTCGTCATCTATACTATAGACGTCATCTATACTATAGACGTCATCTATACTATAGTCGTCATCTATACTATAGTCGTCATCTATACTATAGACGTCATCTATACTATAGACGTCATCTATACTATAGACGTCATCTATACTATAGACGTCATCTATACTATAGTCATCATCTATACTATAGACGTCATCTATACTATAGTCGTCATCTATACTATAGACGTCATCTATACTATAGACGTCATCTATACTATAAACGTCATCTATACTATAGTCGTCATCTATACTATAGTCGTCATCTATACTATAGACGTCATCTATACTATAGACGTCATCTATACTATAGTCATCATCTATACTATAGACGTCATCTACACTATAGTCATCATCTATACTATAGTCGTCATCTATACTATAGACGTCATCTATACTGTAGACGTCATCTATAATATAAACGTGATCTATACTATAGTCGTCATCTATACTATAGAGGTCATCTATACTATAGTCGTCATCTATACTATAGACGTCATCTATAATATAGTCGTCATCTATACTATAGACGTCATCTATATTATAGTCGTCATCTATACTATAAACGTCATCTATACTATAGTCGTCATCTATACTATAGTCGTCATCTATACTATAGTCGTCATCTATACTATAGTCGTCATCTATACTATAGACGTCATCTACACTATAGACGTCATCTATACTATAGACGTCATCTATACTATAGACGTCATCTATACTATAGTCGTCATCTATACTATAGTCGTCATCTATGCTATAGACGTCATCTATACTATAGTCGTCATATATACTATAGTCATCATCTATACTATAGACGTCATCTATACTATAGACGTCATCTGTACTATAGTCGTCATCTATACTATAGACGTCATCTATACTATAGACATCATCTATACTATAGACGTCATCTATACTATAGTCGTCATCTATACTATAGACGTCATCTATACTATAGACGTCATCTATACTATAGTCGTCATCTATACTATAGACGTCATCTATACTATAGACGTCATCTATACTATAGACGTCATCTATACTATAGACGTCATCTATACTATAGTCGTCATCTATACTATAGACGTCATCTATACTATAGACGTCATCTATACTATAGACGTCATCTATACTATAGACGTCATCTATACTATAGACGTCATCTATATTATAGACGTCATCTATACTATAGTCGTCATCTATACTATAGACGTCATCTATACTATAGTCATCATCTATACTATAGACGTCATCTATACTATAGACGTCATCTATACTATAGACGTCATCTATACTATAGACGTCATCTATACTATAGACGTCATCTATACTATAGACGTCATCTATACTATAGACGTCATCTATACTATAGACGCCATCTATACTAAAGACGTCATCTATACTATAGACGTCATCTATACTATAGACGTCATCTATAATATAGTCGTCATCTATACTATAGACGTCATCTGTACTATAGACGTCATCTGTACTATAGACGTCATCTATAATATAGTTTTCATCTATACTATAGACGTCATCTATACTATAGACGTCATCTATACTATAGTCGTCATCTATACTATAGTCGTCATCTATACTATAGACGTCATCTATACTATAGTCGTCATCTATACTATAGACGTCATCTATACTATAGACGTCATCTATACTATAGACGTCATCTATACTATAGACGTCATCTATACTATAGTCGTCATCTATACTATAGACGTCATCTATACTATAGACGTCATCTATACTATAGTCGTCATCTATACTATAGTCGTCATCTATACTATAGTCATCATCTATACTATAGACGTCATCTATACTATAGTCGTCATCTATACTATAGACGACATCTGTACTATAGTCGTCATCTATACTATAGACGTCATCTATACTATACACGTTATCTATACTATAGTCGTCATCTATACTATAGACGTCATCTATACTATAGACGTCATCTATACTATAGTCGCCATCTATACTATAGTCGTCATCTATACTATAGACGTCATCTATACTATAGACGTCATCTATACTATAGACGTCATCTATACTATAGACGTCATCTATACTATAGACGTCATCTATACTATAGACGTCATCTATACTATACACGTCATCTATACTATAGTCGTCATCTATACTATAGACGTCATCTATACTATTGACGTCATCTATACTATAGTCGTCATCTAGACTATAGACGTCATCTATACTATAGTCGTCATCTATACTATAGACGTCATCTATACTATAGACGTCATCTATACTATAGACGTCATCTATACTATAGACGTCATCTATACTATAGTCGTCATCTATGCTATAGACGTCATCTATACTATAGTCGTCATCTATACTATAGTCGTCATCTATGCTATAGACGACATCTATACTATAGTCGTCATCTATACTATAGTCGTCATCTATACTATAGACTTCATCTATACTATAGACGTCATCTATACTATAGTCGTAATCTATACTATAGTCGTCATCTATACTATAGACGTCATCTATACTATAGACGTCATCTATACTATAGTCGTCATCTATACTATAGACGTCATCTATACTATAGACGTCATCTATACTATAGTCGTCATCTATACTATAGACGTCATCTATACTATAGTCGTCATCTATACTATAAACGTCATCTATACTATAGACGTCATCTATACTATAGTCGTCATCTATACTATAGACGTCATCTATACTATAGTCGTCATCTATACTATAGACGTCATCTATACTATAGACGTCATCTATACTATAGACGTCATCTATACTATAGACGTCATCTATACTATAGTCGTCATCTATACTATAGTCGTCATCTATACTATAGACGTCATCTATACTATAGTCGTCATCTATACTATAGTCGTCATCTATACTATAGACGTCATCTATACTATAGTCGTCATCTATACTATAAACGTCACCTATACTATAGACGTCATCTATACTATAGACGTCATCTATACTATAGACGTCATCTATACTATAGACGTCATCTATACTATAGTCGTCATCTATACTATAGACGTCATCTATACTATAGTCGTCATCTATACTAAAGACGTCATCTATACTATAGACGTCATTTATACTATAGTCGTCATCTATACTATAGACGTCATCTATACTATAGACGTCATCTATACTATAGACGTCATCTATACTATAGACGTCATCTATACTATAGACGTCATCTATACTATAAACGTCATCTATACTATAGACGTCATCTATACTATAGACGTCATCTATACTATAGACGTCATCTATACTATAGACGTCATCTATACTATAGACGTCATCTATACTATAGTCGTCATCTATACTATAGTCGTCATCTATACTATAGACGTCATCTATACTATAGTCGTCATCTATACTATAAACGTCATCTATACTATAGACGTCATCTATACTATAGACGTCATCTATACTATAGACGTCATCTATACTATAGACGTCATCTATACTATAGACGTCATCTATACTATAGACGTCATCTATACTATAGTCTTCATCTATACTATAGTCATCATCTATACTATAGACGTCATCTATACTATAGACGTCATCTATACTATAGTCGTCATCTATACTATAGACGTCATCTATACTATAGTCTTCATCTATACTATAGTCATCATCTATACTATAGACGTCATCTATACTATAGACGTCATCTATACTATAGTCGTCATCTATACTATAGACGTCATCTATACTATAGTCATCATCCATACTATAAACGTCATCTATACTATAGACGTCATCTATACTATAGACGTCATCTATACTATAGTCTTCATCTATACTATAGACGTCATCTATACTATAGACGTCATCTATACTATAGACGTCATCTATATTATAGTCGTCATCTATACTATAGTCGTCATCTATGCTATAGACGTCATCTATACTATAGTCGTCATATATACTATAGTCGTCAGCTATGCTATAGACGTCATCTATACTATAGTCGTCATCTATACTATAGTCGTCATCTATACTATAGACGTCATCTATACTATAGTCGTCATCTATACTATAGTCGTCATCTATACTATAGACGTATAGATGACGACTATAGTAGGAGAATAATGAACTCCGAGCTAAGCTTATTGAAATGGAGCGACTCTTCCAAGATCTAAAAATGGAAGTTGACTCTCTGCGAAAAGAAAACGAGGATATTAAAAATACTCGTTTAACGAAAGACTGTGAGGTAACGAAAGAGTGTGTAACACCGAACCGACCAGCAGTCGAATACTTCACGGACGAGGACGAACTTGCACTTGAGACCGATTCAGTCTTAAGGAAAAGGTCTAGCAAGAAGCGAAAGGCGAATTCCTCTCCCGAAGTAATACAAAATGAAGATAAGCCCTCTGGCTCAAACAAGGCTAATCCAGAAGCGAAAATTCGTCCACCTCCCGCAATAAACATCGTCGGGATAGCAGACTTTGGGTTATTGCGCAACCTTCTTGCAAACACGGTGAGAACAGAAAACTATAAGCTTACCTCGCACCGAAATAACGTGTGGAAAGTAAATGTTGACAACGCCGATTCCTATCGTTCACTGTCTCTTAAACTGAATGCAGAAAGAATCGAGTGGTATACTTATCAAAATAAGTACGAGAAACCACTGCGAGTCATTGTAAGGGGGCTCCACCCATCATGCACAAAAGAAGACGTTGTAAAAGACGTAAAAAATAAAGGCCTTAAAATTATTGATGCCGTCAATATCATTAAAAAGGAAAAGCAACGCACGGAAGGAGAAAGAGACACTGTGATCAGACGCGGCCTTCCAATTTTTATGCTCTCCTTTGAAAGAACTGAGAGCATAAACGATATTTATAAAATAAAAATGATACTTAACATCAGGGTTAAAATCGAACCCATGCGAAAGGGCAATAGACTGATACCACAGTGTAAGCGATGCCAAGAATTCAGGCACACAAGTGCCTACTGCCAAAAAGAACCACGTTGCGTGAAATGTGCCGGAAAACACCTGTCAACAGAGTGCAAGGTTGACATAAGGGCTCCAGCAGTTTCCGCCAATTGCCACGGAAACCACCCCGCGAACTATCGAGGATGCGAAGTAGCCATAGAGCTGCAAAAGGGACGAGAACCTCTTAAGGAAAATACTAGAGGTCAGAATCAAAGCCTAGGACGCCCAAAACCTGCTGAAACTCCTAAGCCAAAGACTCCAAAGACGCCAAAGCCGATCAAAAGTGGAAGATTGGCAAAGGAGGCGTCGACAAAAGGCGTAAAAGCTCCACAAAAGAGCGGCGCCAGTTCAAGTGCAACGGAGAAACCACCACTGGTCGCACCGAAATCATACGCACAGGTTGCGGCAAACGAAAGCAAGGCAAGATCGCCCACAACAGATGCAGTGTCTCAGATCCTTGCTGTAATCTTGGAGAAACTTGAGGATCAGACTAAAATCAACAAAGTTATATTTGACAAACTGAGCAAGCTCGAGTTTAAGCCTCGAAAAAATTACAAGAGAACATGAATATGAAACAGTTATCTAAAATACTAACATGGAATGCAAACGGCCTTCTGAATAAAATAGACGAACTAGAAGTATTTCTACGGAAAAACAATATTGATATTTGCATGATTACGGAAACTCACCTTAAAAACGGGTCTACACCCAAACTTAAAGGTTACAATGACTATCACGCACATCACCCTTCGCAAAATTCGAGAGGAGGATCCTCCCTCTACATTAAGAACTGCATAAAGCACTTCAAGAACACAGAAGTTGAGCTAGACTCTATGCAGATCAGTTCAGTTTCTGTAAAAATTGACTGCTTAGATTATAACATTGCATCTTGTTATTTCCCGCCAGGATATAGACTGGTGGAAGACGATCTTGATCGTATGTATGACTTCATTGGGTCCAATTTTATCATTGGGGGTGACCTTAACGCAAAGCATACTTTTTGGGGCTCACGATGCAATTCAACAAGAGGCAGATTACTGTACAAAAATAGTATGAAGCGTGGGGTGGACTTTTTCTCCACGGGTAAGCCAACATATTGGCCAACCGATAGGAATAAAAAGCCTGACCTTGTCGATTTTTTCATCGCTAAAGGGTACCCCAAATACCTTACGCGAATTGAAGAGTGTTATGATCTTTGCTCAGACCACTCAGGAGTTATCTTGAAGATGGGTGGAAGACTGGCGAAAATAGAAAGAGCTCCTAGATTAGCTAGCAAAAACATGAACTGGGACGCTTTCAGAAAGGACTGTAAGGAGGGTGTTGGCTTGAATGTGCCATTGAAAACTCCTTTCGAGTTAGAAACCGCAGTTGACAAATTCATTGAAGCAATTCAGAGCGCTGCTTGGAACAACAATTCGTCCCAAAAGAACGCAGTTAGCACCGACGGGCATGTACGTAAAACATATCCGCTCGAAATCGAAGAATTGATTCGTGAAAAGAGAAGAGCGCGTAGGAGATGGCAAGGCACGAGGGCCCGCCCAGACAAAACCCTATTGAACCACCTCTCTAACAAACTGAAAGGAATGTTGCTAGATCTTAAAAATCGTGAGACCACTGAATACCTTGAAGGCTTGTCGGCGGATAGGACCTCAAACTACTCGCTGTGGAAAGCAGTTAAGTATATCAAGAAACCTATAATACACTCGGCACCAATAAAAAAAGCTAACGGCGAATGGGCAAGAGAAGACAAAGAGAAAGCGAATTTGTTTGCTGAACATTTAGAAGAAACATTCAAGCCTTTCGACGGTCCGCCGTTGGCTGACGTTCTAAACAACAACGGGGAACCTGGTAGCTTTAGAATGAAAAAAGTTTCGTTAGTTGAACTCCGACAGACAATTAGCAAACTTAAAAATAATAAGGCCCCGGGTTACGACCTGATCACTGGCGAAATATTAAAAGAGCTACCAAAAAAGGCATTAGTCAAGCTACTTTATATGATAAACGCTTCTCTTAGACTTCTATACGTTCCAAGACAATGGAAAGTTGCTGAAGTCATTATGGTTCCTAAGCCGGGGAAATGCGCAAATGATAAAAAATCTTATAGGCCCATATCGCTTCTGCCGATAATATCGAAAGTATTTGAGAAACTTCTGCTGAAGCGATTACAACCAATAATTGCAGAAAGACGCTTGATCCCGGATCATCAATTCGGTTTCAGACCTAACCATTCCACAATAGATCAAGTCTACAGAATAACGCATGAAATTGAAAAAGCCTTAGAAGGGAAAAAAATATGTTCAAGTGCTTTCCTCGACGTATCGCAAGCCTTCGACAAGGTATGGCACGAGGGCTTGAAATATAAACTACGGCAAAATTTGCCGGAAGACATGTTTAAAATATTGGAAAATTATCTTGAAAGCAGACTCTTTCGTGTTAGGTGTAGTAGTGAATACTCGAGTTTCAAGCAAATTCGGGCTGGCGTACCCCAGGGAAGCGTCCTCGGTCCGACCCTGTTCCTGCTCTACACAAGAGACATACCTCTAGATGACGAGACAGTCGTGGCCACGTTTGCGGACGATACGGCCATCCTGGCAACAGGTGAATCAGTCGAGTCATCAACGAGAAACCTCCAACGAGCATTGGACAGAATTTGTGTCTGGACGAAGACTTGGCGAATCGCTCTTAACGAGAACAAGTCTACGCATGTGAATTTCACTTACAGAAGGGTTAACAATTTGCCTCTGTTCATAAATTCTGTACAAATACCTTATGCAAATGAAGCGAAGTATCTAGGGATGACACTGGACGCTAAACTAAGGTGGAAACCACACGTAAAGAAGAAGCGTGACGAGCTCGAGATTAGGCTCAGGGAAATGTATTGGCTTATCGGAAGATTTTCGAAATTAAGCACATATAACAAACTGCTCTTGTACAGGCAGGTGTTAAAGCCGTCCTGGACATACGGTATACAACTTTGGGGTTGTACCAAGCCGAGCAACATGTCCATGTTGCAGACTTTCCAAAACAAAACACTAAGCGCAATTGTGAATGCTCCATGGTATATTAGGAATAGCGATATTCACAGAGATTTAGGAATAGTTACCGTGGGCGAAGAAGTAACAAACTTCGCTCGAAAGCTTAATGCTCGCCTTCATGTTCATTGCAACAATGAAATGATCCGTACTCTAAACGAGACTCTTAACGATGTTAACAACGAGCGACGACTACAAAGAACAAGACCCTTCGATCTAGCGACGTAGGGTGAAGCCGCATTAATGAACGGCTTAGTAGGTGCATTCACTGGAAAGCAACCTATCCAATGCGATCAACACTATGGAAGCGTAAACTACTTGTTAAGTTAACTAAGTTGTAGTCAAGAAGTATTATGAGAGAGCGAAAATTTACTACTATGAAGTGCGTTCTGGCAGTTTCATAGTGTCTCTCATAAATGGGTGGTTTTTTAGCACGTGGAAATCGGGCATAACCAATATCGGCTACTTCGGTATTATGTACCTGCTATAGTGGGCGTATTGGTATCTTTGAAAGATTTTGGAGTCTTAGTCTCCGTCCATCCTAGTATTCAAAAAAAAAAAAAAAAAAATCTATACTATAGACGTCATCTATACTATAGTCGTCATCTATGCTATAGACGTCATCTATGCTATAGACGTCATCTATACTATAGACGTCATCTATACTATAGACGTCATCTATACTATAGACGTCATCTATACTATAGACGTCATCTATACTATAGACGTCATCTATACTATAGACGTCATCTATACTATAGACGTCATCTATACTATAGACGTCATCTATACTATAGACGTCATCTATACTATAGACGTCATCTATACTATAGACGTCATCTATACTACAGACGTCATCTGTACTATAAACGTCATCTATACTATAGTCATCATCTATACTATAGACGTCATCTATACTATAGTCATCATCTATACTATAGAGGTCATCTATACTATAGTCGTCGTCTATACTATAGACGACATCTATACTATAGTCGTCATCTATACTAAAGACGTCATCTATACTATAGACGTCATCTATACTATAGTCATCATCTATACTATAGAGGTTATCTATACTATAGTCGTCGTCTATACTATAGACGACATCTATACTATAGTCGTCATCTATACTATAGTCGTCATCTATACTAAAGACGTCATCTATACTATAGACGTCATCTATACTATAGACGTCATCTATACTATAGTCGTCATCTATACTATAGTCGTCATCTATGCTATAGTCATCATCTATGCTATAGACGTCATCTATGCTATAGACGTCATCTATACTATAGACGTCATCTATACTATAGTCGTCATCTATACTATAGACGTCATCTATACTATAGTCGTCATCTATACTATAGACGTCATCTATACTATAGACGTCATCTATACTATAGTCATCATCTATACTATAGAGGTTATCTATACTATAGTCGTCGTCTATACTATAGACGACATCTATACTATAGTCGTCATCTATACTATAGTCGTCATCTATACTAAAGACGTCATCTATACTATAGACGTCATCTATACTATAGACGTCATCTATACTATAGTCGTCATCTATACTATAGTCGTCATCTATGCTATAGTCATCATCTATGCTATAGACGTCATCTATGCTATAGACGTCATCTATACTATAGACGTCATCTATACTATAGTCGTCATCTATACTATAGACGTCATCTATACTATAGACGTCATCTATAGTATAGTAGTCATCTATACTATAGTCGTCATCTATACTATAGACGTCATCTATACTATAGACGTCATCTATAATATAGACGTCATCTATACTATAGACGTCATCTATACTATAGACGTCATCTATACTATAGACGTCATCTATACTATAGACGTCATCTATACTATAGACGTCATCTATACTATAGACGTCATCTATACTATAGACGTCATCTATACTATAGACGTCATCTATACTATAGACGTCATCTATACTATAGACGTCATCTATACGTCATCTAGACGTCATCTATACTATAGACGTCATCTATACTATAGACGTCATCTATACTATAGACGTCATCTATACTATAGACGTCATCTATACTATAGACGTCATCTATACTATAGACGTCATCTATACTATAGACGTCATCTATACTATAGTCGTCATCTATAATATAGACGTCATCTATACGATAGACGTCATCTATACTATAGACGTCATCTATACTATAGACGTCATCTATAATATAGTCGTCATCTATACTATAGACGTCATCTTTACTATAGTCGTCATCTATACTATAGTCGTCATCTAAACTATAGACGTCATCTATACTATAGTCGTCATCTTTACTATAGTCGTCATCTATACTATAGACGTCATCTATACTATAGTCGTCATCTATACTATAGTCGTCATCTATGCTATAGACGTCATCTATACTATAGTCGTCATCTATACTATAGTCGTCATCTATGCTATAGACGTCATCTATGCTATAGACGTCATCTATACTATAGACGTCATCTATACTATAGACGTCATCTATACTATAGACGTCATCTATACTATAGACGTCATCTATACTATAGACGTCATCTATACTATAGACGCCATCTATACTATAGACGTCATCTATACTATAGACGTCATCTATAATATAGTCGTCATCTATAATATAGTCGTCATCTATACTATAGACGTCATCTATACTATAGTCGTCATCTATACTATAGACGTCATCTATACTATAGACGTACGTCATCTATACTATAGTCGTCATCTATACTATAGTCGTCATCTATACTATAGTCGTCATCTATACTATAGACGTCATCTATACTATAGACGTCATCTATACTATATTCGTCATCTATACTATAGTCGTCATCTATACTATAGACGTCATCTATACTATAGACGTCATCTATACTATAGACGTCATCTATACTATAGACGTCATCTATACTATAGTCGTCATCTATGCTATAGACGTCATCTATGCTATAGACGTCATCTATACTATAGACGTCATCTATACTATAGTCGTCATCTATACTATAGTCGTCATCTATACTATAGTCGTCATCTATACTATAGACGTCATCTATACTATAGACGTCATCTATACTATAGTCGTCATCTATACTATAGTCGTCATCTATACTGTAGACGTCATCTATACTATAGTCGTCATCTATACTATAAACGTCATCTATACTATAGTCGTCATCTATACTATAGACGTCATCTATACTATAGTCGTCATCTATACTATAGTCGTCATCTATACTATAGTCGTCATCTATACTATAGACGTCATCTATACTATAGAAGTCATCTATACTATAGTCGTCATCTATACTATAGACGTCATCTATACTATAGTCGTCATCTATACTATAATCGTCATCTATACTATAGTCGTCATCTATACTATAAACGTCATCTATACTATAGACGTCATCTATACTATAGACGTCATCTATACTATAGTCGTCATCTATGCTATAGACGTCATCTATACTATAGACGTCATCTGTACTATAGACGTCATCTATACTATAGTCGTCATCTATACTATTGATGTCATCTATACTATAGACGTCATCTATACTATAGACGTCATCTATACTATAGTCGTCATCTATACTATAGACGTCATCTATACTTTAGTCGTCATCTATGCTATAGACGTCATCTATACTATAGACGTCATCTATACTATAGTCGTCATCTATACTATAGACGTCATCTATACTATAGACGTCATCTATACTATAGACGTCATCTATACTATACACGTCATCTATACTATAGTCGTCATCTATACTATAGACGACATCTATACTATAGTCGTCATCTATACTAAAGACGTCATCTATACTATAGACGTCATCTATACTATAGACGTCATCTATACTATAGTCGTCATCTATACTATAGTCGTCATCTATACTATAGTCGTCATCTATGCTATAGACGATAGACGTCATCTATACTATAGTCGTCATCTATACTATAGTCGTCATCTATACTATAGAGGTCATCTTTACTATAGACGTCATCTATACTATAAACGTCATCTATACTATAGACGTCATCTATACTATAAACGTCATCTATACTATAGAGGTCATCTATACTATAGTCGTCATCTATACTATAAACGTCATCTATACTATAGACGTCATCTATACTATAGACGTCATCTATACTATAGTCGTCATCTGTGCTATAGACGTCATCTATACTATAGTCGTCATCTATGCTATAGACGTCATCTATACTATAGACGTCATCTATACTATAGACGTCATCTATACTATAGTCGTCATCTATACTATAGACGTCATCTATACTATAGACGTCATCTATACTATAGACGTCATCTATATAATAGACGTCATCTATACTATAGTCATCATCTATACTATAGACGTCATCTATACTATAGTCATCTATACTACAGTCGTCATCTATACTATAGACGTCATCTATACTATAGTCGTCATCTATGCTATAGTCGTCATCTATACTATAGACGTCATCTATACTATAGTCGTCATCTATACTATAGACGTCATCTATACTATAGACGTCATCTATACTATAGACGTCATCTATACTATAGACGTCATCTATACTATAGACGTCATCTATACTATACACGTCATCTATACTATAGTCGTCATCTATACTATAGACGTCATCTATACTATAGACGTCATCTATACTATAGACGTCATCTATACTATAGTCGTCGTCTATACTATAGACGACATCTATACTATAGTCGTCATCTATACTAAAGACGTCATCTATACTATAGACGTCATCTATACTATAGACGTCATCTATACTATAGTCGTCATCTATACTATAGTCGTCATCTATGCTATAGACGTCATCTATACTATAGTCGTCATCTATACTATAGTCGTCATCTATACTATAGACGTCATCTATACTATTGTCGTCATCTATACTATAGTCGTCATCTATACTATAGACGTCATCTATACTATAGTCGTCATCTATACTATAGTCGTCATCTATGCTATAGACGTCATCTATACTATAGTCGTCATCTATACTATAGTCGTCATCTACGCTATAGACGTAATCTATACTATAGTCGTCATCTATACTATAGACGTCATCTATACTATAGTCGTCATCTATGCTATAGACGTCATCTATACTATAGACGTCATCTATACTATAGTCATCATCTATACTATAGACGTCATCTATACTATAGACGTCATCTATACTATAGTCGTCATCTATACTATAGACGTCATCTATACTATAGTCATCATCTATACTAAAGACGTCATCTATACTATAGACGTCATCTGTACTATAGACGTCATCTATACTATAGACGTCATCTATACTATAGTCGTCATCTATACTATAGACGTCATCTATACTATAGACGTCATCTATACTATAGACGTCATCTATACTATAGACGTCATCTATACTATAGACGTCATCTATACTAAAGACGTCATCTATACTATAGACGTCATCTATAATATAGTCGTCATCTATACTATAGACGTCATCTATAATATAGTCGTCATCTATACTATAGACGTCATCTATACTATAGTCGTCATCTATACTATAGTCGTCATCTATACTATAGACGTCATATATACTATAGACGTCATCTATACTATAGTCGTCATCTATACTATAGACGTCATCTATACTATAGTCGTCATCTATACTATAGACGTCATCTATACTATAGACGTCATCTATACTATAGACGTCATCTATACTATAGACGTCATCTATAATATAGTCGTCATCTATACTATAGACGTCATCTATACTATAGACGTCATCTATACTATAGACGTCATCTATACTATAGACGTCATCTATACTAAAGACGTCATCTATACTATAGACGTCATCTATACTATAGACGTCATCTATACTATAGTCGTCATCTATACTATAGACGTCATCTATACTATAGTCGTCATCTATACTATAGTCGTCATCTATACTATAGACGTCATCTATACTATAGACGTCATCTATACTATAGTCGTCATCTATACTATAGTCGTCATCTATACTATAGACGTCATCTATACTATAGTCGTCATCTATACTATAAACGTCACCTATACTATAGACGTCATCTATACTATAGTCGTCATCTATACTATAGTCGTCATCTATACTATAGACGTCATCTATACTAAAGACGTCATCTATACTATAGACGTCATCTATACTATAAACGTCTCTATACTATAGACGTCATCTATACTATAGTCGTCATCTATACTATAGACGTCATCTATACTATAGACGTCATCTATACTATAGACGTCATCTATACTATAGTCGTCATCTATACTATAGTCGTCATCTATACTATAGTCGTCATCTATACTATAGGCGTCATCTATACTATAGACGTCATCTATACTATAGGCGTCATCTATACTATAGACGTCATCTATACTATAGACGTCATCTATACTATAGACGTCATCTATACTATAGTCGTCATCTATACTATAGTCGTCATCTTTACTATAGACGTCATCTATACTGTAAACGTCATCTGTACTATAGTCGTCATCTATAATATAGTCATCATCTATATTATAGTCATCATCTATACTATAGACGTCATCTATACTATAGACGTCATCTATACTATAGACGTCATCTATACTATAGACGTCATCTATACTAAGACGTCATCTATACTATAGACGTCATCTATACTATAGACGTCATCTATACTATAGACGTCATCAATACTATAGACGTCATCTATACTATAGACGTCATTTATACTATAGTCGTCATCTATACTATAGACGTCATCTATACTATAGACGTCATCTATACTATAGTCGTCATCTATACTATAGTCGTCATCTATACTATAGACGTCATCTATACTATAGTCGTCATCTATACTATAGTCGTCATCTATACTATAGACGTCATCTATACTATAGACGTCATCTATACTATAGTCGTCATCTATACTATAGACGTCATCTATACTATAGACGTCATCTATACTATAGACGTCATCTATACTATAGACTTCATCTATACTATAGACGTCATCTATACTATAGACGTCATCTATACTATAGACGTCATCTATACTATAGACGTCATCTATACTATAGACGTCATCTATACTATAGACGTCATCTATACTATAGACGTCATCTATACTATAGACGCCATCTATACTATAGACGTCATCTATACTATAGACGTTATCTATACTAAAGACGTCATCTATACTATAGACGTCATCTGTACTATAGACGTCATCTATACTATAGTCATCATCTATACTATAGACGTCATCTATACTATAGTCGTCATCTATACTATAGTCGTCATCTATACTATAGACGTCATCTATACTATAGTCGTCATCTATACTATAGACGTCATCTGTACTATAGACGTCATCTATACTATAGTCGTCATCTATACTATAGTCGTCATCTATACTATAGACGTCATCTATACTATAGACATCATCTATACTATAGTCGTCATCTATACTATAGACGTCATCTATACTATAGACGTCATCTATACTATAGACGTCATCTATACTATAGTCGTCATCTATACGATAGACGTCATCTATACTATAGACGTCACCTATACTATAGACGTCATCTAAACTATAGACGTCATCTATACTAAAGACGTCATCTATACTATAGACGTCATCTATAATATAGTCGTCATCTATACTATAGACGTCATCTATAATATAGTCGTCATCTATACTATAGACGTCATCTATACTATAGTCGTCATCTATACTATAGTCGTCATCTATACTATAGACGTCATCTATACTATAGACGTCATCTGTACTATAGACGTCATCTATACTATAGTCATCATCTATACTATAGACGTCATCTATACTATAGTCATCATCTATGCTATAGAGGTCATCTATACTATAGTCGTCATCTATACTATAGACGTCATCTATACTATAGTCGTCATCTATACTATAGACGTCATCTATACTATAGACGTCATCTATACTATAGTCGTCATCTATGCTATAGACGTCATCTATACTATAGACGTCATCTATACTATAGTCATCATCTATACTATAGACGTCATCTATACTATAGACGTCATCTATACTATAGTCGTCATCTATACTATAGACGTCATCTATACTATAGTCATCATCTATACTAAAGACGTCATCTATACTATAGACGTCATCTCTACTATAGACGTCATCTATACTATAGACGTCATCTATACTATAGACGTCATCTATACTATAGACGTCATCTATACTATAGACGTCATCTATACTAAAGACGTCATCTATACTATAGACGTCATCTATAATATAGTCGTCATCTATACTATAGACGTCATCTATAATATAGTCGTCATCTATACTATAGACGTCATCTATACTATAGTCGTCATCTATACTATAGTCGTCATCTATACTATAGACGTCATCTATACTATAGACGTCATCTATACTATAGTCGTCATCTATACTATAGACGTCATCTATACTATAGTCGTCATCTATACTATAGACGTCATCTATACTATAGACGTCATCTATACTATAGACGTCATCTATACTATAGACGTCATCTATAATATAGTCGTCATCTATACTATAGACGTCATCTATACTATAGACGTCATCTATACTATAGACGTCATCTATACTATAGACGTCATCTATACTAAAGACGTCATCTATACTATAGACGTCATCTATACTATAGACGTCATCTATACTATAGACGTCATCTATACTATAGTCGTCATCTATACTATAGACGTCATCTATACTATAGTCGTCATCTATACTATAGTCGTCATCTATACTATAGACGTCATCTATACTATAGACGTCATCTATACTATAGACGTCATCTATACTATAGACGTCATCTATACTATAGTCGTCATCTATACTATAGTCGTCATCTATACTATAGACGTCATCTATACTATAGTCGTCATCTATACTATAAACGTCATCTATACTATAAACGTCATCTATACTATAGACGTCATCTATACTATAGTCGTCATCTATACTATAGTCGTCATCTATACTATAGACGTCATCTATACTATAGACGTCATCTATACTATAAACGTCTCTATACTATAGACGTCATCTATACTATAGTCGTCATCTATACTATAGACGTCATCTATACTATAAACGTCTCTATACTATAGACGTCATCTATACTATAGTCGTCATCTATACTATAGACGTCATCTATACTATAGACGTCATCTATACTATAGACGTCATCTATACTATAGTCGTCATCTATACTATAGACGCCATCTATACTATAGACGTCATCTATACTATAGTCGTCATCTATACTATAGTCGTCATCTATACTATAGGCGTCATCTATACTATAGACGTCATCTATACTATAGACGTCATCTATACTATAGACGTCATCTATACTATAGTCGTCATCTATACTATAGTCGTCATCTTTACTATAGACGTCATCTATACTGTAAACGTCATCTGTACTATAGTCGTCATCTATAATATAGTCATCATCTATACTATAGTCATCATCTATACTATAGACGTCATCTATACTATAGACGTCATCTATACTATAGACGTCATCTATACTATAGACGTATTCTATACTATAGACGTCATCTATACTATAGACGTCATCTATACTATAGTCGTCATCTATACTATAGACGTCATCTATACTATAGACGTCATCTATACTATAGACGTCATCTATACTATAGACGTCATCTATACTATAGACGTCATCTATACTATAGACGTCATCTATACTATAGACGTCATCTATACTATAGACGCCATCTATACTATAGACGCCATCTATACTATAGACGTCATCTATACTATAGACGTTATCTATACTAAAGACGTCATCTATACTATAGACGTCATCTGTACTATAGACGTCATCTATACTATAGTCATCATCTATACTATAGACGTCATCTATACTATAGTCATCATCTATGCTATAGAGGTCATCTATACTATAGTCGTCATCTATACTATAGACGTCATCTATACTATAGTCGTCATCTATACTATAGACGTCATCTATACTAAAGACGTCATCTATACTATAGTCGTCATCTATACTATAGTCGTCATCTATACTATAGACGTCATCTATACTATAGTCGTCATCTATACTATAGACGTCATCTATACTATAGACGTCATCTATACTATAGTCGTCATCTATACTATAGTCGTCATCTATACTATAGACGTCATCTATACTATAGACATCATCTATACTATAGTCGTCATCTATACTATAGACGTCATCTATACTATAGACGTCATCTATACTATAGACGTCATCTATACTATAGTCGTCATCTATACGATAGACGTCATCTATACTATAGACGTCACCTATACTATAGACGTCATCTATACTATAGTCATCATCTATACTATAGACGTCATCTATACTATAGTCATCATCTATACTATAGACGTCATCTATACTATAGTCATCATCTATACTATAGAGGTCATCTATACCATAGTCGTCATCTATACTATAGTCGTCATCTATACTATAAACGTCATCTATACTATAGACGTCATCTATACTATAGTCGTCATCTATACTATAGACGTCATCTATACTATAGACGTCATCTATACTATAGACGTCATCTATACTATAGTCATCATCTATACTATAGACGTCATCTATACTATAGACGTCATCTATACTATAGTCGTCATCTATACTATAGACGTCATCTATACTATAGACGTCATCTATACTATAGACGTCATCTATACTATAGTCGTCATCTATACTATAGACGTCATCTATACTATAGACGTCATTTATACTATAGTCGTCATCTATACTATAGTCGTCATCTATACTATAGACGTCATCTATACTATAGACGTCATCTATACTATAGACGTCATCTATACTATGGACGTCATCTATACTATAGTCGTCATCTATACTATAGTCGTCATCTATACTATAGACGTCATCTATACTATAGACGTCATCTATACTATAGTCGTCATCTATACTTTAGTCATCATCTATACTATAGTCATCATCTATACTATAGACGTCATCTATACTATAGACGTCATCTATACTATAGACGTCATCTATACTATAGACGTCATCTATACTATAGACGTCATCTATACTATAGACGTCATCTATACTATAGACGTCATCTATACTATAGACGTCATCTATACTATAGACGTCATCTATACTATAGACGTCATCTATACTATAGACGTCATCTATACTATAGTCGTCATCTATACTATAGACGTCATCTATACTATAGTCGTCATCTATACTATAGACGTCATCTATACTATAGACGTCATCTATACTATAGACGTCATCTATACTATAGACGTCATCTATACTATAGACGTCATCTATACTATAGATGTCATCTATACTATAGACGTCATCTATACTATAGATGTCATCTATACTATAGACGTCATCTATACTATAGACGTCATCTATACTATAGACGTCATCTATACTATAGACGTCATCTATACTATAGACGTCATCTATACTATAGACGTCATCTATACTATAGACGTCATCTATACTATAGACGTCATCTATACTATAGACGTCATCTATACTATAGACGTCATCTATACTACAGACGTCATCTATACTATAGACGTCATCTATAATATAGTCGTCATCTATACTATAGACGTCATCTATACTATAGACGTCATCTATACTATAGACGTCATCTATACTATAGACGTCATCTATACTATAGACGTCATCTATACTATAGACGTCATCTATACTATAGACGTCATCTATACTATAGACGTCATCTATACTATAGACGTCATCTATACTATAGACGTCATCTATACTATAGACGTCATCTATACTATAGACGTCATCTATACTATAGACGTCATCTATACTATAGACGTCATCTATAATATAGTCGTCATCTATACTATAGACGTCATCTATACTATAGACGTCATCTATAATATAGTCGTCATCTATACTATAGACGTCATCTATACTATAGACGTCATCTATACTATAGTCGTCATCTATACTATAGACGTCATCTATACTATAGACGTCATCTATACTATAGACGTCATCTATACTATAGTCGTCATCTATACTATATACTATAGTCGCCATCTATACTATAGACGTCATCTATACTATAGACGTCATCTATACTATAGACGTCATCTATACTATAGACGTCATCTATACTATAGACGTCATCTATACTATAGACGTCATCTATACTATAGACGTCATCTATACTATAGTCGTCATCTATACTATAGTCATCATCTATACTATAGTCATCATCTATACTATAGACGTCATCTATACTATAGTCGTCATCTATACTATAGTCGTCATCTATACTATAGACGACATCTATACTATAGACGTCATCTATACTATAGACGTCATCTATACTATAGACGTCATCTATACTACAGTCGTCATCTATACTATAGACGTCATCTATACTATAGACGTCATCTACACTATAGACGTCATCTATTCTATAGTTGTCACCTATACTATTGACGTCATCTATACTATTGACGTCATCTATACTATAGTCGTCATCTATACTATAGTCGTCATCTATGCTAAAGACGTCATCTATACTATAGTCGTCATCTATACTATAGTCGTCATCTATACTATAGACGTCAACTATACTATACACGTCATCTATACTATAGTCGTCATCTATACTATAGACGTCATCTATACTATAGACGTCATCTTTACTATAGACGTCATCTATACTATAGTCTTCATATATACTATAGTCATCATCTATACTATAGTCATCATCTATACTATAGACGTCATCTATACTATAGTCGTCATCTATACTATAGTCATCATCTATACTATAGACGACATCTATACTATAGTCGTCATCTATACTATATACTATAGTCGCCATCTATACTATAGACGTCATCTATACTATAGACGTCATCTATACTATAGACGTCATCTATACTATAGACGTCATCTATACTATAGTCGTCATCAATACTATAGACTTCATCTATACTATAGACGTCATCTATACTATAGACGTCATCTATACTATAGACTTCATCTATACTATAGACGTCATCTATACTATAGACGTCATCTATACTATAGACGTCATCTATACTATAGACGTCATCTATACTATAGACGTCATCTATGCTATAGACGTCATCTATACTATAGTCGTCATCTATACTATAGTCGTCATCTATACTACAGACGTCATCTATACTATAGTCGTCATCTATACTATAGACGTCATCTATACTATAGACGTCATCTATACTATAGACGTCATCTATACTATAGACGTCATCTATACTATTGACGTCATCTATACTATAGACGTCATCTATACTATAGACGTCATCTATACTATAGACGTCATCTATACTATAGACGTCATCTATACTATAGACGTCATCTATACTATAGACGTCATCTATACTATAGACGTCATCTATACTATACACGTCATCTATACTATGGACGTCATCTATACTATAGACGTCATCTATACTATAGACGTCATCTATACTTTAGTCGTCATCTATACTATAGTCGTCCTCTATACTATAGTCGTCATCTATACTATAGTCATCATCTATACTATAGACGTCATCTATACTATAGACGTCATCTATACTATAGTCGTCATCTATACTATAGACGTCATCTATACTATAGACGTCATCTATACTGTAGACGTCATCTATACTATAGACGTCATCTATACTATAGACGTCATCTATACTATAGACGTCATCTATACTATAGTCGTCATCTATACTATAGTCGTCATCTATACTATAGTCGTCATCTATACTATAGTCATCATCTATACTATAGACGTCATCTATACTATAGACGTCATCTATACTATAGACGTCATCTATACTATAGACGTCATCTATACTATAGTCGTCATCTATACTATAGTCGTCATCTATACTATAGTCGGCATCTATACTATAGTCATCATCTGTACTATAGACGTCATCTATACTATAGACGTCATCTATACTATAGTCGTCATCTATACTATAGACGACATCTATACTATAGTCGTCATCTATACTATAGTCGTAATCTATACTATAGTCGTCATCTATACTATAGTCGTCATCTATACTATAGACGTCATCTATACTATAGTCGTCACCTATACTATAGACGTCATCTATACTATAGACGTCATCTATACTATAGACGTCATCTATACTATAGTCGTCATCTATACTATAGTCGTCATCTATGCTATAGGCGTCATCTATACTATAGTCGTCATCTATACTAAAGACGTCATCTATACTAAAGACGTCATCTATACAATAGACGTCATCTATACTATAGACGTCATCTATACTATAGACGTCATCTATACTATACACGTCATCTATACTATAGACGTCATCTATACTATAGACGTCATCTATACTATAGACATCATCTATACTATAGTCGTCATCTATACTATAGTCATCATCTATACTATAGTCATCATCTATACTATAGACGTCATCTATACTATAGTCATCATCTATACTATAGACGTCATCTATACCATAGACGTCATCTATACTATAGACGACATCTATACTATAGACGACATCTATATTATAGACGTCATCTATATTATAGACGTCATCTATACTATAGACGTCATCTATACTATAGTCGTCATCTATACTATAGACGTCATCTATACTATAGTCGTCATCTATACTATACACGTCATCTATACTATAGACGTCATCTATACTATAGTCGTCATCTATACTATACACGTCATCTATACTATAGACGTCATCTATACTATATTCGTCATCTATACTATAGACGTCATCTATACTATAGTCGTCATCTATACTATAGACGTCATCTATACTATAGACGTCATCTATACTATAGTCGTCATCTATACTATAGACGTCATCTATACTATAGACGTCATCTATACTATAGACGTCATCTATACTATAGTCGTCATCTATACTATAGTCGTCATCTATACTAAAGTCGTCATCTATACTATGGACGTCATCTATACTATAGACGTCATCTATACTATAGACGTCATCTATACTATAGACGTCATCTACACTATAGACGTCATCTATACTATACACGTCATCTATACTATAGTCGTCATCTATACTATAGACGTCATCTATACTTCTATACTATAGTCGTCATCTATACTATAGTCGTCGTCTATACTATAGTCATCATCTATACTATAGACGTCATCTATACTATAGACGTCATCTATACTATAGTCGTCATCTATACTATAGACAACATCTGTACTATAGTCGTCATCTATACTATAGACGTCATCTATACTATAGACGTCATCTATACTATAGACGTCATCTATACTATAGTCGTCATCTATACTATAGACGTCATCTATACTATAGACGTCATCTATACTATAGACGTCATCTATACTATAGTCGTCATCTATGCTATAGACGTCATCTATACTATAGTCGTCATCTATACTATAGTCGTCATCTATACTATAGACGTCATCTATACTATAGACGTCATCTATACTATAGACGTCATCTATACTATAGACGTCATCTATACTATACACGTCATCTATACTATAGACGTCATCTATACTATAGACGTCATCTATACTATAGTCGTCATCTATACTATAGTCATCATCTATACTATAGACGTCATCTATACTATAGACGTCATCTATACTATAGACGTCATCTATACTATAGACGTCATCTATACTATAGTCGTCATCTATACTATAGACGACATCTATACTATAGTCGTCATCTATACTATAGTCGTAATCTATACTATAGACGTGATCTATACTATAGTCGTCATCTATACTATAGACGTCATCTATACTATAGTCGTCATCTATACTATAGACGTCATCTATACTATAGACGTCATCTATACTATAGACGTCATCTATACTATAGTCGTCATCTATACTATAGTCGTCATCTATGCTATAGACGTCATCTATACTATAGTCGTCATCTATACTATAGTCGTCATCTATACTATAGACGTCATCTATACTATAGTCGTCATCTATACTATAGACGTCATCTATACTATAGACGTCATCTATACTATAGACGTCATCTATACTATACACGTCATCTATACTATAATCGTCATATATACTATAGACGTCATCTATACTATAGACGTCATCTATACTATAGACGTCATCTATACTATAGTCGTCATCTATACTATAGTCGTCATCTATACTATAGTCGTCATCTATTCTATAGTCATCATCTATACTATAGACGTCATCTATACTATAGACGTCATCTATACTATAGTCGTCATCTATACTATAGACGACATCTATACTATAGTCGTCATCTATATTATAGACGTCATCTATACTATAGACGTCATCTATACTATAGTCGTCATCTATACTATAGTCATCATCTATACTATAGACGTCATCTATACTATAGACGTCATCTATACTATAGTCATCATCTATACTATAGACGTCATCTATACTATAGACGTCATCTATACTATAGACGTCATCTATACTATAGTCGTCATGTATACTTTAGTCGTCATCTATACTATACACGTCATCTATACTATAGACGTCATCTATACTATAGTCGTCATCTATACTATACACGTCATCTATACTATAGACGTCATCTATACTATAGTCGTCATCTATACTATAGACGTCATCTATACTATAGTCGTCATCTATACTATAGACGTCATCTATACTATAGACGTCAAATATACTATAGACGTCATCTATACTATAGTCGTCATCTATACTATACACGTCATCTATACTATAGACGTCATCTATACTATACACGTCATCTATACTATAGACGTCATCTATACTATAGTCGTCATCTATACTATAGACGTCATCTATACTATAGTCGTCATCTATACTATAGACGTCATCTATACTATACACGTCATCTATACTATAGACGTCATCTATACTATAGTCGTCATCTATACTATACACGTCATCTATACTATAGACGTCATCTATACTATAGTCGTCATCTATACTATAGTCGTCCTCTATACTATAGTCGTCATCTATACTATAGTCATCATCTATACTATAGACGTCATCTATACTATAGACGTCATCTATACTATAGTCGTCATCTATACTATAGACGTCATCTATACTATAGACGTCATCTATACTGTAGACGTCATCTATACTATAGACGTCATCTATACTATAGACGTCATCTATACTATAGACGTCATCTATACTATAGTCGTCATCTATACTATAGTCGTCATCTATACTATAGTCGTCATCTATACTATAGTCATCATCTATACTATAGACGTCATCTATACTATAGACGTCATCTATACTATAGACGTCATCTATACTATAGACGTCATCTATACTATAGACGTCATCTATACTATAGTCGTCATCTATACTATAGTCGTCATCTATACTATAGTCGGCATCTATACTATAGTCATCATCTGTACTATAGACGTCATCTATACTATAGACGTCATCTATACTATAGTCGTCATCTATACTATAGACGACATCTATACTATAGTCGTCATCTATACTATAGTCGTAATCTATACTATAGTCGTCATCTATACTATAGTCGTCATCTATACTATAGACGTCATCTATACTATAGTCGTCACCTATACTATAGACGTCATCTATACTATAGACGTCATCTATACTATAGACGTCATCTATACTATAGTCGTCATCTATACTATAGTCGTCATCTATGCTATAGGCGTCATCTATACTATAGTCGTCATCTATACTAAAGACGTCATCTATACTAAAGACGTCATCTATACAATAGACGTCATCTATACTATAGACGTCATCTATACTATAGACGTCATCTATACTATACACGTCATCTATACTATAGACGTCATCTATACTATAGACGTCATCTATACTATAGACATCATCTATACTATAGTCGTCATCTATACTATAGTCATCATCTATACTATAGTCATCATCTATACTATAGACGTCATCTATACTATAGTCATCATCTATACTATAGACGTCATCTATACCATAGACGTCATCTATACTATAGACGACATCTATACTATAGACGACATCTATATTATAGACGTCATCTATATTATAGACGTCATCTATACTATAGACGTCATCTATACTATAGTCGTCATCTATACTATAGACGTCATCTATACTATAGTCGTCATCTATACTATACACGTCATCTATACTATAGACGTCATCTATACTATAGTCGTCATCTATACTATACACGTCATCTATACTATAGACGTCATCTATACTATATTCGTCATCTATACTATAGACGTCATCTATACTATAGTCGTCATCTATACTATAGACGTCATCTATACTATAGACGTCATCTATACTATAGTCGTCATCTATACTATAGACGTCATCTATACTATAGACGTCATCTATACTATAGACGTCATCTATACTATAGTCGTCATCTATACTATAGTCGTCATCTATACTAAAGTCGTCATCTATACTATGGACGTCATCTATACTATAGACGTCATCTATACTATAGACGTCATCTATACTATAGACGTCATCTACACTATAGACGTCATCTATACTATACACGTCATCTATACTATAGTCGTCATCTATACTATAGACGTCATCTATACTTCTATACTATAGTCGTCATCTATACTATAGTCGTCGTCTATACTATAGTCATCATCTATACTATAGACGTCATCTATACTATAGACGTCATCTATACTATAGTCGTCATCTATACTATAGACAACATCTGTACTATAGTCGTCATCTATACTATAGACGTCATCTATACTATAGACGTCATCTATACTATAGACGTCATCTATACTATAGTCGTCATCTATACTATAGACGTCATCTATACTATAGACGTCATCTATACTATAGACGTCATCTATACTATAGTCGTCATCTATGCTATAGACGTCATCTATACTATAGTCGTCATCTATACTATAGTCGTCATCTATACTATAGACGTCATCTATACTATAGACGTCATCTATACTATAGACGTCATCTATACTATAGACGTCATCTATACTATACACGTCATCTATACTATAGACGTCATCTATACTATAGACGTCATCTATACTATAGTCGTCATCTATACTATAGTCATCATCTATACTATAGACGTCATCTATACTATAGACGTCATCTATACTATAGACGTCATCTATACTATAGACGTCATCTATACTATAGTCGTCATCTATACTATAGACGACATCTATACTATAGTCGTCATCTATACTATAGTCGTAATCTATACTATAGACGTGATCTATACTATAGTCGTCATCTATACTATAGACGTCATCTATACTATAGTCGTCATCTATACTATAGACGTCATCTATACTATAGACGTCATCTATACTATAGACGTCATCTATACTATAGTCGTCATCTATACTATAGTCGTCATCTATGCTATAGACGTCATCTATACTATAGTCGTCATCTATACTATAGTCGTCATCTATACTATAGACGTCATCTATACTATAGTCGTCATCTATACTATAGACGTCATCTATACTATAGACGTCATCTATACTATAGACGTCATCTATACTATACACGTCATCTATACTATAATCGTCATATATACTATAGACGTCATCTATACTATAGACGTCATCTATACTATAGACGTCATCTATACTATAGTCGTCATCTATACTATAGTCGTCATCTATACTATAGTCGTCATCTATTCTATAGTCATCATCTATACTATAGACGTCATCTATACTATAGACGTCATCTATACTATAGTCGTCATCTATACTATAGACGACATCTATACTATAGTCGTCATCTATATTATAGACGTCATCTATACTATAGACGTCATCTATACTATAGTCGTCATCTATACTATAGTCATCATCTATACTATAGACGTCATCTATACTATAGACGTCATCTATACTATAGTCATCATCTATACTATAGACGTCATCTATACTATAGACGTCATCTATACTATAGACGTCATCTATACTATAGTCGTCATGTATACTTTAGTCGTCATCTATACTATACACGTCATCTATACTATAGACGTCATCTATACTATAGTCGTCATCTATACTATACACGTCATCTATACTATAGACGTCATCTATACTATAGTCGTCATCTATACTATAGACGTCATCTATACTATAGTCGTCATCTATACTATAGACGTCATCTATACTATAGACGTCATATATACTATAGACGTCATCTATACTATAGACGTCATCTATACTATAGACGTCATCTATACTATAGTCGTCATCTATACTATAGTCGTCATCTATACTATAGTCATCATCTATACTATAGACGTCATCTATACTATAGACGTCATCTATACTATAGTCGTCATCTATACTATAGACGACATCTATACTATAGTCGTCATCTATATTATAGACGTCATCTATACTATAGACGTCATCTATACTATAGTCGTCATCTATACTATAGTCATCATCTATACTATAGACGTCATCTATACTATAGACGTCATCTATACTATAGACGTCATCTATACTATAGTCATCATCTATACTTTAGTCGTCATCTATACTATACACGTCATCTATACTATAGACGTCATCTATACTATAGTCGTCATCTATACTATACACGTCATCTATACTATAGACGTCATCTATACTATAGTCGTCATCTATACTATAGACGTAATCTATACTATAGTCGTCATCTATACTATAGACGTCATCTATACTATAGACGTCATCTATACTATAGTCGTCATCTATACTATAGACGTCATCTATACTATAGACGTCATCTATACTATAGTCGTCATCTATGCTATAGACATCATCTATACTATAGACGTCATCTATACTATAGACGTCATCTATACTATAGTCGTCATCTTTACTATAGACGTCATCTATAATATAGTCGTCATCTATACTATAGTCGTCATCTATACTATAGTCGTCATCTATACTATAGACGTCATCTATACTATAGACGTCATCTATACTATAGTCGTCATCTATACTATAGACGTCATCTATACTATAGACGTCATCTATACTATAGACGTCATCTATACTATAGACGTCATCTATACTATAGACGTCATCTATAATCTAGTCGTCATCTATACTATAGACGTCATCTATACTATAGACGTCATCTATACTATAGTCGTCATCTTTACTATAGTCGTCATCTATACTATAGACGTCATCTATAATATAGTCGTCATCTATACTATAGACGTCATCTATACTATAGTCGTCATCTATACTATAGACGTCATCTATACTATAGACGTCATCTATACTATAGACGTCATCTATACTATAGACGTCATCTGTACTATAGTCGTCATCTATACTATAGACGTCATCTATACTATAGACGTCTCCTATACTATAGACGTCATCTATATTATAGACGTCATCTATACTATAGACGTCATCTATACTATAGTCGTCATCTATGCTATAGACGTCATCTATGCTATAGACGTCATCTATACTATAGACGTCATCTATACTATAAACGTCATCTATACTATACACGTCATCTATACTATAGTCGTCATCTATACTATAGACGTCATCTATACTATAGACGTCATCTATACTATAGACGTCATCTATACTATAGTCGTCATCTATACTATAGTCATAATCTATACTATAGACGTCATCTATACTATAGTCGTCATCTATACTATAGACGTCATCTATAATATAGTTGTCATCTATACTATAGTCGTCATCTATACTATAGACGTCATCTATACTATAGACGTCATCTATACTATAGTCGTCATCTATACTATAGACGTCATCTATACTATAGTCGTCATCTATACTATAGTCGTCATCTATACTATAGACGTCATCTATACTATAGACGTCATCTGTACTATAGTCATCATCTATACTATAGTCGTCATCTATACTATGGACGTCATCTATACTATAGACGTCATCTATACTATAGACGTCATCTATACTATAGACGTCATCTATACTATACACGTCATCTATACTATAGTCGTCATCTATACTATAGACGTCATCTATACTATAGACGTCATCTATACTATAGCCGTCATCTATACTATAGACGTCATCTATACTATAGTCGTCATCTATACTATAGTCATAATCTATACTATAGACGTCATCTATACTATAGACGTCATCTATACTATAGTCGTCATCTATACTATAGACGACATCTGTACTATAGTCGTCATCTACACTATAGACGTTATCTATACTATAGACGTCATCTATACTATAGTCGTCATCTATACTAAAGACGTCATCTATACTTTAGTCGTCATCTATACTATAGACGTCATCTTTACTATAGACGTCATCTATACTATAGACGTCATCTATACTATAGACGTCATCTATGCTATAGACGTCATCTATACTATAGTCGTCATCTATACTATAGTCGTCATCTATACTATAGCCGTCATCTATACTATAGACGTCATCTATACTATAGACGTCATCTATACTATACACGTCATCTATACTATAGACGTCATCTATACTATAGACGTCATCTATACTATAGTCGTCATCTATACTATAGTCGTCATCTATACTATAGTCATCATCTATACTATAGACGTCATCTATACTATAGACGTCATCTATACTATAGTCGTCATCTATACTATAGACGACATCTATACTATAGTCGTCATCTATACTATAGTCGTCATCAATACTATAGACGTCATCTATACTATAGTCGTCATCTATACTATAGACGTCATCTATACTATAGTCGTCATCTATACTATAGACGTCATCTATACTATAGACGTCATCTATACTATAGACGTCATCTATACTATAGTCGTCATCTATACTATAGTCGTCATCTATGCTATAGACGTCATCTATACTATAGTCGTCATCTATACTATAGTCGTCATCTATACTATAGACGTCATCTATACTATAGACGTCATCTATACTATAGTCGTCATCTATACTATAGAAGTTATCTATACTATAGACGTCATCTATACTATAGACGTCATCTATACTATAGACGTCATCTATACTATACACGTCATCTATACTATAGTCGTCATCTATACTATAGACGTCATCTATGCTATAGACGTCATCTATACTATAGACGTCATCTATATTATAGTCGTCATCTATACTATAGTCGTCATCTATACTATAGTCATCATCTATACTATAGACGTCATCTATACTATAGACGTCATCTATACTATAGTCGTCATCTATACTATAGACGACATCTATACTATAGTCGTCATCTATACTATAGACGACATCTATACTATAGTCGTCATCTATATTATAGACGTCATCTATACTATAGACGTCATCTATACTGTAGTCGCCATCTATACTATAGTCATCATCTATACTATAGATGTCATCTATACTATAGACGTCATCTATACTATAGTCATCATCTATACTATAGACGTCATCTATACTATAGACGTCATCTATACTATAGTCGTCATGTATACTATAGTCGTCATCTATACTATACACGTCATCTATACTATAGACGTCATCTATACTATAGTCGTCATCTGTACTATACACGTCATCTATACTATAGACGTCATCTATACTATAGTCGTCATCTATACTATAGACGTCATCTATACTATAGTCGTCATCTATACTATAGACGTCATCTACACTATAGACGTCATATATACTATAGACGTCATCTATACTATATACGTCATCTATACTATAGACGTCATCTATACTATAGTCGTCATCTATACTATAGTCGTCATCTATACTATAGTCGTCATCTATACTATAGTCATCATCTATACTATAGACGTCATCTATACTATAGACGTCATCTATACTATAGTCGTCATCTATACTATAGACGACATCTATACTTTAGTCGTCATCTATATTATAGACGTCATCTATACTATAGACGTCATCTATACTATAGTCGTCATCTATACTATAGTCATCATCTATACTATAGATGTCATCTATACTATAGACGTCATCTATACTATAGTCATCATCTATACTTTAGTCGTCATCTATACTATACACGTCATCTATACTATAGACGTCATCTATACTATAGTCGTCATCTATACTATACACGTCATCTATACTATAGACGTCATCTATACTATAGTCGTCATCTATACTATAGACGTAATCTATACTATAGTCGTCATCTATACTATAGACGTCATCTATACTATAGACGTCATCTATACTATAGTCGTCATCTATACTATAGACGTCATCTATACTATAGACGTCATCTATACTATAGACGTCATCTATACTATAGTCGTCATTTATGCTATAGACATCATCTATACTATAGACGTCATCTATACTATAGACGTCATCTATACTATAGTCGTCATCTATACTATAGACGTCATCTATAATATAGTCGTCATCTATACTATAGTCGTCATCTATACTATAGACGTCATCTATACTATAGACGTCATCTATACTATAGTCGTCATCTATACTATAGACGTCATCTATACTATAGACGTCATCTATACTATAGACGTCATCTATACTATAGACGTCATCTATACTATAGACGTCATCTATACTATAGACGTCATCTATACTATAGACGTCATCTATAATATAGTCGTCATCTATACTATAGACGTCATCTATACTATAGACGTCATCTATACTATAGTCGTCATCTATACTATAGTCGTCATCTATACTATAGACGTCATCTATAATATAGTCGTCATCTATACTATAGACGTCATCTATACTATAGTCGTCATCTATACTATAGACGTCATCTATACTATAGACGTCATCTATACTATAGACGTCATCTATACTATAGACGTCATCTGTACTATAGTCGTCATCTATACTATAGACGTCATCTATACTATAGACGTCTCCTATACTATAGACGTCATCTATATTATAGACGTCATCTATACTATAGACGTCATCTATACTATAGTCGTCATCTATGCTATAGACGTCATCTATGCTATAGACGTCATCTATACTATAGACGTCATCTATACTATAAACGTCATCTATACTATACACGTCATCTATACTATAGTCGTCATCTATACTATAGACGTCATCTATACTATAGACGTCATCTATACTATAGACGTCATCTATACTATAGTCGTCATCTATACTATTGTCATAATCTATACTATAGACGTCATCTATACTATAGTCGTCATCTATACTATAGACGTCATCTATAATATAGTCGTCATCTATACTATAGTCGTCATCTATACTATAGACGTCATCTATACTATAGACGTCATCTATACTATAGTCGTCATCTATACTATAGACGTCATCTATACTATAGTCGTCATCTATACTATAGTCGTCATCTATACTATAGACGTCATCTATACTATAGACGTCATCTATACTATAGTCGTCATCTATACTATAGTCGTCATCTATACTATAGACGTCATCTATACTATAGTCGTCATCTATACTATAGTCGTCATCTATACTATAGTCGTCATCTATACTATAGACGTCATCTATACTATAGACGTCATCTATACTATAGTCGTCATCTATACTATAGACGTCATCTATACTATAGTCGTCATCTATACTATAGTCGTCATCTATACTATAGACGTCATCTATACTATAGACGTCATCTATACTATAGACGTCATATATACTATAGTCGTCATCTATACTATAGACGTCATCTATACTATAGACGTCATCTATTCTATAGACGTCATCTATACTATAGTCGTCATCTATGCTATAGACGTCATCTCTACTATAGTCGTCATCTATACTATAGTAGTCATCTATACTATAGACGTCATCTATACTATAGACGTCATCTATACATTAGACGTCATCTATACTATAGACGTCATCTATAATATAGTCGTCACCTATACTATAGACGTCATCTATACTATAGACGTCATCTATACTATAGTCGTCATCTATACTATAGTCGTCATCTATACTATAGACGTCATCTTTACTATAGTCGTCATCTATACTATAGACGTCATCTATACTATAGACGTCATCTATACTATAGACGTCATCTATACTATAGACGTCATCTATACTATAGACGTCATCTATACTATAGACGTCATCTATACTATAGACGTCATCTATACTATAGACGTCATCTATACTATAGTCGTCATCTACACTATAGACGTCATCTATACTATAGTCGTCATCTATACTATAGACGACATCTATACTATAGACGTCATCTATACTATAGTCGTCATCTATACCATAGACGTCATCTATACTATAGACGTCATCTATACTATAGACGTCATCTATACTATAGACGTCATCTATACTATAGACGTCATCTATACTATAGACTATACTATAGTCATCATCTGTACTATAGACGTCATCTATACTATAGACGTCATCTATACTATAGACGTCATCTACACTATAGACGTCATCTATACTATAGACGTCATCTATACTATAGACGTCATCTATACTATAGACGTCATCTATACTATAGACGTCATCTATACTATAGACGTCATCTATACTATAGACGTCATCTATACTATAGTCGTCATCTACACTATAGACGTCATCTATACTATAGTCGTCATCTATACTATAGACGACATCTATACTATAGACGTCATCTATACTATAGTCGTCATCTATACCATAGACGTCATCTATACTATAGACGTCATCTATACTATAGACGTCATCTATACTATAGACGTCATCTATACTATAGACGTCATCTATACTATAGTCATCATCTATACTAAAGACGTCATCTATACTATAGACGTCATCTATACTATAGTCGTCATCTAAACTATAGACGTCATCTATACTATAGTCATCATCTATACTAAAGACGTCATCTATACTATAGACGTCATCTATACTATAGACGTCATCTATACTATAGTCGTCATCTATACTATAAACGTCATCTATACTATAGTCGTCATCTATACTATAGACGTCATCTATACTATAGACGTCATCTATACTATAGTCGTCATCTATACTATAGTCGTCATCTATACTATAGACGTCATCTATACTATGGACGTCATCTATACTATAGACGTCATCTATACTATAGACGTCATCTATACTATAGACGTCATCTATACTATAGACGTCATCTATACTATAGTCGTCATCTATACTATAGACGTCATCTATACTATAGACGTCATCTTTACTATAGTCGTCATCTATACTATAGTCGTCATCTATACTATAGTCATCATCTATACTATAGACGTCATCTATACTATACACGTCATCTATACTATAGTCGTCATCTATACTATAGACGTCATCTATACTATAGACGTCATCTATACTATAGACGTCATCTATACTATAGACGTCATCTATACTATAGACGTCATCTATACTATAGACGTCATCTATACTATAGACGTCATCTATACTATAGACGTCATCTATACTATAGACGTCATCTATACTATAGACGTCATCTATACTATAGACGTCATCTATACTATAGACGTCATCTACACTATTGACGTAATCTATACTATAGTCGTCATCTACACTATAGACGTCATCTATACTATAGACGTCATCTATACTATAGTCGTCATCTATACTATAGTCGTCATCTATACTATAGTCATCATCTATACCATAGACGTCATCTATACTATAGACGTCATCTATACTATAGACATCATCTATTCTATAGTCATCATCTATACTATAGACGTCATCTATACTATAGTCGTCATCTATACTATAGTCGTCATCTATACTATAGTCGTCATCCATACTATAGTCGTCATCTATACTATAGTCATCATCTATACTATAGACGTCATCTATACTATACACGTCATCTATACTATAGTCGTCATCTATACTATAGACGTCATCTATACTATAGACGTCATCTATACTATAGACGTCATCTATACTATAGACGTCATCTATACTATAGACGTCATCTATACTATTGACGTCATCTATACTATAGACGTCATCTATACTATAGACGTCATCTATACTATAGACGTCATCTATACTATAGTCGTCATCTACACTATAGACGTCATCTATACTATAGTCGTCATCTACACTATAGACGTCATCTATACTATAGACGTCATCTATACTATAGACGTCATCTATACTATAGTCATCATCTATACTATAGACGTCATCTATACTATAGACGTCATCTATACTATAGTCGTCATCTATACTATAGACGACATCTATACTAAAGACGACATCTAAACTATAGACGTCATCTATACTATAGTCGTCATCTATACCATAGACGTCATCTATACTATAGACGTCATCTATACTATAGACGTCATCTATACTATAGACGTCATCTATACTATAGACGTCATCTATACTATAGACGTCATCTATACTATAGACGTCATCTATACTATAGTCATCATCTATACTATAGTCGTCATCTATACTATAGACGTCATCTATACTATACACGTCATCTATACTATAGTCGTCATCTATACTATAAACGTCATCTATACTATAGTCGTCATCTATACTATAGACGTCATCTATACTATAGACGTCATCTATACTATAGACGTCATCTATACTATAGACGTCATCTATACTATAGAAGTCATCTATACTATAGTCGTCATCTATACTATAGACGTCATCTATACTATAGACGTCATCTATACTATAGACGTCATCTATACTATAGACGTCATCTATACTATAGTCGTCATCTATACTATAGACGTCATCTATACTATAGACGTCATCTATACTATAGACGTCATCTATACTATAGACGTCATCTATACTATAGTCGTCATCTACACTATAGTCGTCATCTATACTATAGTCATCATCTATACTACAGACGTCATCTATACTATACACGTCATCTATACTATAGTCGTCATCTATACTATAGACGTCATCTATACTATAGACGTCATCTATACTATAGACGTCATCTATACTATAGACGTCATCTATACTATAGTCATCATCTATACTATAGACGTCATCTATACTATAGACGTCATCTATACTATAGACGTCATCTATACTATAGTCGTCATCTATACTATAGACGACATCTATACTATAGACGTCATCTATACTATAGTCGTCATCTATACCATAGACGTCATCTATACTATAGACGTCATCTATACTATAGACGTCATCTATACTATAGACGTCATCTATACTATAGACGTCATCTATACTATAGACGTCATCTATACTATAGACGTCATCTATACTATAGACGTCATCTATACTATAGACGTCATCTATACTATAGACGTCATCTATACTATAGACGTCATCTATACTATAGACGTCATCTATACTATAGACGTCATCTATACTATAGACGTCATCTATACTATAGACGTCATCTATACTATAGACGTCATCTATACTATAGACGTCATCTATACTATAGACGTCATCTATACTATAGACGTCATCTATACTATAGTCGTCATCTATACTATAGACGTCATCTATACTATAGACGTCATCTATACTATAGACGTCATCTATACTATAGACGTCATCTATACTATAGACGTCATCTATACTATAGACGTCATCTATACTATAGACGTCATCTATACTATAGACGTCATCTATACTATACACGTCATCTATACTATAGACGTCATCTATACTATAGACGTCATCTATACTATAGACGTCATCTATACTATAGACGTCATCTATACTATAGACGTCATCTATACTATAGACGTCATCTATACTATAGACGTCATCTATACTATAGACGTCATCTATACTATAGACGTCATCTATACTATAGACGTCATCTATACTATAGACGTCATCTATACTATAGTCGTCATCTATACTATAGACGACATCTATACTATAGACGACATCTATACTATAGACGACATCTATACTATAGTCGTCATCTATACTATAGACGTCATCTATACTATAGACGTCATCTATACCATAGACGTCATCTATACCATAGACGTCATCTATACCATAGACGTCATCTATACTATAGACGTCATCTATACTATAGACGTCATCTATACTATAGACGTCATCTATACTATAGACGTCATCTATACTATAGACGTCATCTATACTATAGACGTCATCTATACTATAGACGTCATCTATACTATAGTCGTCATCTATACTATAGACGACATCTATACTATAGACGTCATCTATACTATAGTCGTCATCTATACTATAGACGTCATCTTTACTATAGACGTCATCTATACTATAGACGTCATCTATACTATAGACGTCATCTATACTATAGACGTCATCTATACTATAGACGTCATCTATACTATAGTCGTCATCTATACTATACACGTCATCTATACTATAGTCGTCATCTATACTATAGACGTCATCTATACTATAGACGTCATCTATACTATAGACGTCATCTATACTATAGACGTCATCTATACTATAGACGTCATCTATACTATAGACGTCATCTATACTATAGTCGTCATCTATACTATAGACGTCATCTATACTATACACGTCATCTATACTATAGTCGTCATCTATACTATAGACGTCATCATACTATAGACGTCATCTATACTATAGTCGCCATCTACACTATAGACGTCATCTATACTATAGTCGTCATCTATACTATAGACGTCATCTATACTATAGACGTCATCTATACTATAGACGTCATCTATACTATAGTCATCATCTATACTATAGACGTCATCTATACTATAGACGTCATCTATACTATAGACGACATCTATACTATAGACGTCATCTACACTATAGTCGTCATCTATACCATAGACGTCATCTATACTATAGACGTCATCTATACTATAGACGTCATCTATACTATAGACGTCATCTATACTATAGACGTCATCTATACTATAGACATCATCTATACTAAAGACGTCATCTATACTATAGACGTCATCTATACTATAGTCGTCATCTATACTATAGACGTCATCTATACTATAGACGTCATCTATACTATAGACGTCATCTATACTATAGACGTCATCTATACTATAGACGTCATCTATACTATAGACGTCATCTATACTATAGACGTCATCTATACCATAGACGTCATCTATACTATAGTCGTCATCTATACTATAGACGTCATCTATACTATACACGTCATCTATACTATAGTCGTCATCTATACTATAGACGTCATCTATACTATAGACGTCATCTATACTATAGTCGTCATCTATACTATAGTCGTCATCTATACTATAGACGCCATCTATAATATAGTCGTCATCTATACTATAAACGCCATCTATAATATAGTCGTCATCTATACTATAGACGTCATCTATACTATAGACGTCATCTATACTATAGACGTCATCTATACTATAGTCGCCATCTACACTATAGACGTCATCTATACTATAGTCGTCATCTACACTATAGACGTCATCTATACTATAGACGTCATCTATACTATAGACGTCATCTATACTATAGACGTCATCTATACTATAGTCATCATCTATACTATAGACGTCATCTATACTATAGACGTCATCTATACTATAGTCGTCATCTATACTATAGACGACATCTATACTATAGACGTCATCTATACTATAGTCGTCATCTATACCATAGACGTCATCTATACTATAGACGTCATCTATACTATAGACGTCATCTATACTATAGACGTCATCTATACTATAGACGTCATCTATACTATAGACGTCATCTATACTATAGACGTCATCTATACTATAGACGTCATCTATACTATAGTCATCATCTATACTAAAGACGTCATCTATACTATAGACGTCATCTATACTATACTCGTCATCTATACTATAGACGTCATCTATACTATAGACGTCATCTATACTATAGACGTCATCTATACTATAGACGTCATCTATACTATAGTCGTCATCTATACTATAGACGTCATCTATACTATACACGTCATCTATACTATAGTCGTCATCTATACTATAGACGTCATCTATACTATAGACGTCATCTATACTATAGTCGTCATCTATACTATAGTCGTCATCTATACTATAGACGCCATCTATAATATAGTCGTCATCTATACTATAAACGTCATCTATACTATAGTCGTCATCTATACTATAGACGTCATCTATACTAGAGACGTCATCTATACTAGAGACGTCATCTATACTATAGACGTCATCTATACTATAGACGTCATTTATACTATAGACGTCATATATATTATAGTCGTCATCTATACTATAGACGTCATCTATACTATACACGTCATCTATACTAAAGTCGTCATCTATACTAAAGACGTCATCTATACTATAGACGTCATCTATACTATAGTCGTCATCTATACTATAGACGACATCTATACTATAGTCGTCATCTATACTAGAGACGTCATCTATACTATAGACGTCATTTATACTATAGTCGTCATCTATACGATAGTCGTCATCTATACTATAGACGTCATCTATACTATAGACGTCACTTATACTATAGACGTCATCTATACTATGAACGTCATCTATACTATAGTCGTCATCTATACTATAGACGTCATCTATATTATAGTCGTCATCTATACTATAGACGTCATCTATAATATAGTCGTCATCTATACTATACACGTCATCTATACAATATACGTCATCTATACTATAGACGTCATCTATACTATAGTCGTCATCTATACTATAAACGTCATCTATACTATAGTCGTCATCTATACTATAGACGTCATCTGTACTAAAACGTCATCTATACTATACACGTCATCTATACTATAGACGTCATCTATACTATAGACGTCATCTATACTATAGTCGTCATCTATACTATAGACGTCATCTATACTATAGACGTCATCTATACTATAGACGTCATCTATACTATAGTCGTCATCTATACTATAGTCGTCATCTATACTATAGTCATCATCTATACTATAGACGTCATCTATACTATACACGTCATCTATACTATAGTCGTCATCTATACTATAGACGTCATCTATACTATAGACGTCATCTATACTATAGACGTCATCTATACTATAGACGTCATCTATGCTATAGACGTCATCTATACTATAGACGTCATCTATACTATAGGCGTCATGTATACTATAGACGTCATCTATACTATAGTCGTCATCTATACTATAGACGACATCTATACTATAGTCATCATCTATACTATAGACGTCATCTATACTATAGACGTCATCTATACTATAGACGTCATCTATACTATAGTCGTCATCTATACTATAGACGACATCTATACTATAGACGTCATCTATACTATAGTCGTCATCTATACCATAGTCGTCATCTATACCATAGACGTCATCTATACTATAGACGTCATCTATACCATAGACGTCATCTATACTATAGACGTCATCTATACTATAGACGTCATCTATACTATAGACGTCATCTATACTATAGTCGTCATCTATACTATAGACGTCATCTATACTATAGACGTCATCTATACTATAGACGTCATCTATACTATAGACGTCATCTATACTATAGACGTCATCTATACTATATCATCTATACTATAGACGTCATCTATACTATAGACGTCATCTATACTATAGTCGTCATCTATACTATAGACGTCATCTATACTATACACGTCATCTATACTATAGTCGTCATCTATACTATAGACGTCATCTATACTATAGACGTCATCTATACTATAGACGTCATCTATACTATAGACGTCATCTATACTATAGACGTCATCTATACTATAGACGTCATCTATACTATAGTCGTCATCTATACTATAGACGTCATCTATACTATAGACGTCATCTATACTATAGTCGTCATCTATACTATAGACGTCATCTATACTATAGACGTCATCTATACTATAGTCGTCATCTATTCTATAGACGACATCTATACTATAGACGTCATCTATACTATAGTCGTCATCTATACTAAAGACGTCATCTATACTAAAGACGTCATCTATACTAAAGACGTCATCTATACTATAGACGTCATCTATACTATAGACGTCATCTATACTATAGACGTCATCTATACTATAGACGTCATCTATACTATAGTCGTCATCTATACTATACATGTCATCTATACTATAGTCGTCATCTATACTATAGACGTCATCTATACCATAGACGTCATCTATTCTATAGACGTCATCTATACTATAGACGTCATCTATACTATAGACGTCATCTATACTATAGACGTCATCTATACTATAGTCGTCATCTATACTATAGACGTCATCTATACTATACACGTCATCTATACTATAGACGTCATCTATACTATAGACGTCATCTATACTATAGACGTCATCTATACTATAGTCGTCATCTACACTATAGACGCCATCTATACTATAGACGTCATCTAGACTATAGACGTCATCTATACTATAGTCATCATCTAGACTATAGACGTCATCTATACTATAGACGTCATCTATACTATAGACGTCATCTATACTATAGTCGTCATCTATACTATAGACGTCATCTATACTATACACGTCATCTATACTATAGTCGTCATCTATACTATAGACGTCATCTATACTATAGTCGTCATCTATACTATAGACGTCATCTATACTATAGACGTCATCTATACTATAGACGTCATCTATACTATAGTCGTCATCTATACTATAGACGTCATCTATACTATAGACGTCATCTATACTATAGTCGTCATCTATTCTATAGACGACATCTATACTATAGACGTCATCTATACTATAGTCGTCATCTATACTATAGACGTCATCTATACTAAAGACGTCATCTATACTAAAGACGTCATCTATACTATAGACGTCATCTATACTATAGACGTCATCTATACTATAGACGTCATCTATACTATAGACGTCATCTATACTATAGTCGTCATCTATACTATACATGTCATCTATACTATAGTCGTCATCTATTCTATAGACGTCATCTATACCATAGACGTCATCTATTCTATAGACGTCATCTATACTATAGACGTCATCTATACTATAGACGTCATCTATACTATAGACGTCATCTATACTATAGACGTCATCTATACTATAGACGTCATCTATACTATAGACGTCATCTATACTATAGACGTCATCTATACTATAGACGTCATCTATACTATAGACGTCATTTATACTATAGTCGTCATCTATACTATAGACGTCATCTATACTATAGACGTCATCTATACTATAGTCGTCATCTATACCATAGACGTCATCTATACTATACACGTCATCTATACTATAGTCGTCATCTATACTATAGACGTCATCTATACTATAGACGTCATCTATACTATAGACGTCATCTATACTATAGACGTCATCTATGCTATAGACGTCATCTATACTATAGACGTCATCTATACTATAGGCGTCATCTATACTATAGACGTCATCTATACTATAGTCGTCATCTATACTATAGACGACATCTATACTATAGTCATCATCTATACTATAGACGTCATCTATACTATAGACGTCATCTATACTATAGACGTCATCTATACTATAGTCGTCATCTATACTATAGACGACATCTATACTATAGACGTCATCTATACTATAGTCGTCATCTATACCATAGTCGTCATCTATACCATAGACGTCATCTATACTATAGACGTCATCTATACCATAGACGTCATCTATACTATAGACGTCATCTATACTATAGACGTCATCTATACTATAGACGTCATCTATACTATAGTCGTCATCTATACTATAGACGTCATCTATACTATAGACGTCATCTATACTATAGACGTCATCTATACTATAGACGTCATCTATACTATATCATCTATACTATAGACGTCATCTATACTATAGACGTCATCTATACTATAGTCGTCATCTATACTATAGACGTCATCTATACTATACACGTCATCTATACTATAGTCGTCATCTATACTATAGACGTCATCTATACTATAGACGTCATCTATACTATAGACGTCATCTATACTATAGACGTCATCTATACTATAGTCGTCATCTATACTATAGACGACATCTATACTATAGACGTCATCTATACTATAGACGTCATCTATACTATAGACGTCATCTATACTATAGACGTCATCTATACTATAGTCGTCATCTATACTATAGACGTCATCTATACTATAGACGTCATCTATACTATAGTCGTCATCTATACTATAGACGTCATCTATACTATAGACGTCATCTATACTATAGTCGTCATCTATTCTATAGACGACATCTATACTATAGACGTCATCTATACTATAGTCGTCATCTATACTAAAGACGTCATCTATACTAAAGACGTCATCTATACTAAAGACGTCATCTATACTATAGACGTCATCTATACTATAGACGTCATCTATACTATAGTCGTCATCTATACTATACATGTCATCTATACTATAGTCGTCATCTATACTATAGACGTCATCTATACCATAGACGTCATCTATTCTATAGACGTCATCTATACTATAGACGTCATCTATACTATAGACGTCATATATACTATAGACGTCATCTATACTATAGTCGTCATCTATACTATAGACGTCATCTATACTATACACGTCATCTATACTATAGACGTCATCTATACTATAGACGTCATCTATACTATAGACGTCATCTATACTATAGTCGTCATCTACACTATAGACGCCATCTATACTATAGACGTCATCTAGACTATAGACGTCATCTATACTATAGTCATCATCTAGACTATAGACGTCATCTATACTATAGACGTCATCTATACTATAGACGTCATCTATACTATAGTCGTCATCTATACTATAGACGTCATCTATACTATACACGTCATCTATACTATAGTCGTCATCTATACTATAGACGTCATCTATACTATAGTCGTCATCTATACTATAGACGTCATCTATACTATAGACGTCATCTATACTATAGACGTCATCTATACTATAGTCGTCATCTATACTATAGACGTCATCTATACTATAGACGTCATCTATACTATAGTCGTCATCTATTCTATAGACGACATCTATACTATAGACGTCATCTATACTATAGTCGTCATCTATACTATAGACGTCATCTATACTAAAGACGTCATCTGTACTAAAGACGTCATCTATACTATAGACGTCATCTATACTATAGACGTCATCTATACTATAGACGTCATCTATACTATAGACGTCATCTATACTATAGTCGTCATCTATACTATACATGTCATCTATACTATAGTCGTCATCTATTCTATAGACGTCATCTATACCATAGACGTCATCTATTCTATAGACGTCATCTATACTATAGACGTCATCTATACTATAGACGTCATCTATACTATAGACGTCATCTATACTATAGTCGTCATCTATACTATAGACGTCATCTATACTATACACGTCATCTATACTATAGTCGTCATCTATACTATAGACGTCATCTATACTATAGACGTCATCTATACTATAGACGTCATCTATACTATAGACGTCATCTATACTATAGTCGTCATCTACACTATAGACGTCATCTATACTATAGTCGTCATCTACACTATAGACGTCATCTATACTATAGACGTCATCTATACTATAGTCATCATCTAGACTATAGACGTCATCTATACTATAGACGTCATCTATACTATAGACGTCATCTATACTATAGTCGTCATCTATACTATAGACGACATCTATACTATAGACGTCATCTATACTATAGTCGTCATCTATACCATAGACGTCATCTATACTATAGACGTCATCTATACTATAGACGTCATCTATACGATAGCCGTCATCTATACTGTAGACGTCATCTATACTATAGACGTCACTTATACTATAGACGTCATCTATACTATAAACGTCATCTATTCTATAGTCGTCATCTATACTATAGACGTCATCTATACTATAGTCGTCATCTATACTATAGACGTCATCTATACTATAGTCGTCATCTATACTATAGACGTCATCTATAATATAGTCGTCATCTATACTATACACGTCATCTATACTTTATACGTCATCTATACTATAGACGTCATCTATACTATAGTCGTCATCTCTACTATAAACGTCATCTATACTATAGTCGTCATCTATACTATAGACGTCATCTATACTATAGACGTCATCTATACTATAGACGTCATCTATACTATAGACGTCATCTATACTATAGACGTCATTTATACTATAGTCGTCATCTATACTATAGACGTCATCTATACTATAGACGTCATCTATACTATAGTCGTCATCTATACTATAGACGTCATCTATACTATAGACGTCATCTATACTATAGACGTCATCTATACTATAGTCGTCATCTATACTATAGAGGACATCTATACTATAGTCGTCATCTATACTAAAGACGTCATCAATAATATAGACGTCATCTATACTATAGTCGTCAACTATACTATAGACGTCATCTATACTATAGACGTCATCTATACTATACACATCATCTATACTATAGTCGTCATCTATACTATAGACGTCATCTATACTATAGACGTCATCTATACTATAGACGTCATCTATACTATAGACGTCATCTATACTATAGACGTCATTTATACTATAGTCGTCATCTATACTATAGACGTCATCTATACTATAGACGTCATCTATACTATAGACGTCATCTATACTATAGACGTCATTTATACTATAGACGTCATCTATATTATAGTCGTCATCTATACTATAGACGTCATCTATACTATACACGTCATCTATACTATAGTCGTCATCTATACTATAGACGTCATCTATACTATACACGTCATCTATACTATAGACGTCATCTATACTATAGACGTCATCTATACTATAGACGTCATCTATTCTATAGTCGTCATCTATACTATAGACGACATCTAAACTATAGTCGTCATCTATACTAAAGACGTCATCTATACTATAAACGTCATCTATACTATAGTCGTCATCTATACTATAGACGTCATCTTTACTATAGACGTCATCTATACTATAGACGTCATCTATACTATAGACGTCATTTATACTATAGTCGTCATTTATACTATAGACGTCATCTATACTATAGACGTCATCTATACTATAGTCGTCATCTATACTATAGACGTCATCTATACTATAGACGTCATCTATACTATACACGTCATCTATACTATAGACGTCATCTATACTATAGTCGTCATCTATACTATAGTCGTCATCTATACTATAGACGTCATCTATACTATAGACGTCATCTATACTATAGTCGTCATCTATACTATAGTCATCATCTATACTATAGACGTCATCTATACTATACACGTCATCTATACTATAGACGTCATCTATACTATAGACGTCATCTATACTATAGACGTCATCTATACTATAGTCGTCATCTATACTATAGACGTCATCTATACTATACACGTCATCTATACTATAGTCGTCATCTATACTATAGACGTCATCTATACTATAGACGTCATCTATACTATAGTCGTCATCTATACTATAGTCGTCATCTATACTATAGACGCCATCTATAATATAGTCGTCATCTATACTATAAAAGTCATCTATACTATAGTCGTCATCTATACTATAGACGTCATCTATACTAGAGACGTCATCTATACTATAGACGTCATCTATACTATAGACGTCATTTATACTATAGACGTCATCTATATTATAGTCGTCATCTATACTATAGACGTCATCTATACTATACACGTCATCTATACTATAGTCGTCATCTATACTATAGACGTCATCTATACTATAGACGTCATCTATACTATAGTCGTCATCTATACTATAGACGACATCTATACTATAGTCGACATTTATACTAAAGACGTCATCTATACTATAGACGTCATTTATACTATAGTCGTCATCTATACGATAGCCGTCATCTATACTGTAGACGTCATCTCTACTATAGACGTCACTTATACTATAGACGTCATCTATACTATAAACGTCATCTATTCTATAGTCGTCATCTATACTATAGACGTCATCTATACTATAGTCGTCATCTATACTATAGACGTCATCTATACTATAGTCGTCATCTATACTATAGACGTCATCTATAATATAGTCGTCATCTATACTATACACGTCATCTATACTTTATACGTCATCTATACTATAGACGTCATCTATACTATAGTCGTCATCTCTACTATAAACGTCATCTATACTATAGTCGTCATCTATACTATAGACGTCATCTATACTATAGACGTCATCTATACTATAGACGTCATCTATACTATAGACGTCATCTATACTATAGACGTCATTTATACTATAGTCGTCATCTATACTATAGACGTCATCTATACTATAGACGTCATCTATACTATAGTCGTCATCTATACTATAGACGTCATCTATACTATAGACGTCATCTATACTATAGACGTCATCTATACTATAGTCGTCATCTATACTATAGAGGACATCTATACTATAGTCGTCATCTATACTAAAGACGTCATCAATAATATAGACGTCATCTATACTATAGTCGTCAACTATACTATAGACGTCATCTATACTATAGACGTCATCTATACTATACACATCATCTATACTATAGTCGTCATCTATACTATAGACGTCATCTATACTATAGACGTCATCTATACTATAGACGTCATCTATACTATAGACGTCATCTATACTATAGACGTCATCTACACTATAGACGTCATCTATACTATAGACGTCATCTAGACTATAGACGTCATCTATACTATAGACGTCATCTATACTATAGACGTCATCTATACTATAGACGTCATCTATACTATAGACGTCATCTATACTATAGACGTCATCTATACAATAGACGTCATCTATACTATAGACGTCATCTATACTATATTCGTCATCTACACTATAGACGTCATCTATACTATAGTCGTCATCTACACTATAGACGTCATCTATACTATAGACGTCATCTATACTATAGACGTCATATATACTATAGTCATCGTCTATACTATAGACGTCATCTATACTATAGACGTCATCTATACTATAGACGTCATCTATACTATAGTCGTCATCTATACCATAGACGTCATCTATACTATAGACGTCATCTATACTATAGACGTCATCTATACTATAGACGTCATCTATACTATAGACGTCATCTATACTATAGACGTCACCTATACTATAGACGTCATCTATACTATAGTCATCATCTATACTAAAGACGTCATCTATACTATAGACGTCATCTATACTATAGTCGTCATCTATACTATAGACGTCATCTATACTATACACGTCATCTATACTATAGTCGTCATCTATACTATAAACGTCATCTATACTATAGTCGTCATCTATACTATAGACGTCATCTATACTATAGACGTCATCTATACTATAGACGTCATCTATACTATAGACGTCATTTATACTATAGTCGTCATCTATACTATAGACGTCATCTATACTATAGACGTCATCTATACTATAGTCGTCATCTACACTATAGACGTCATCTATACTATAGACGTCATCTATACTATACACGTCATCTATACTCTAGACGTCATCTATACTATAGACGTCATCTATACTATAGACGTCATCTATACTATAGTCGTCATCTATACTACAGACGTCATCTATACTATAGTCGTCATCTATACTATAGACGTCATCTATACTATAGACGTCATCTATACTATAGACGTCATCTATACTATAGTCGTCATCTATACTATAGTCGTCATCTATACTATAGTCATCATCTGTACTATAGACGTCATCTATACTATACACGTCATCTATACTATAGACGTCATCTATACTATAGACGTCATCTATACTATACACGTCATCTATACTATAGACGTCATCTATACTATAGACGTCATCTATACTATAGACGACATCTATACTATAGTCGTCATCTATACTAAAGACGTCATCTATAATATAGACGTCATCTATACTATAGTCGTCATCTATACTATAGTCGTCATCTATACTATAGATGTCATCTATACTATAGACGTCATCTATACTATAGACGTCATCTATACTATAAACGTCATCTATACTATAGTCGTCATCTATACTATAGACGTCATCTATACTATAGTCGTCATCTATACTATAGACGTCATCTATACTATAGACGTCATCTATACTATAGACGTCATCTATACTATAGACGTCACCTATACTATAGACGTCATCTATACTATAAACGTCATCTATACTATAGTCGTCATCTATACTATAGACGTCATCTATACTATAGACGTCATCTATACTATAGACGTCACCTATACTATAGACGTCATCTATACTATAAACGTCATCTATACTATAGACGTCATCTATACTATAGTCGTCATCTATACTATAGTCGTCATCTATACTATAGACGTCATCTATACTATAGACGTCATCTATACTATAGTCGTCATCTATACTATAGACGTCATCTATACTATAGTCATCATCTATACTATAGACGTCACCTATACTATAGACGTCATCTATACTATAAACGTCATCTATACTATAGACGTCATCTATACTATAGACGTCATCTATACTATAGTCGTCATCTATACTATAGTCGTCATCTATACTATAGTCGTCATCTATACTAAAGACGTCATCTATACTATAAACGTCATCTATACTATAGTCGTCATCTATACTATAGACGTCATCTATACTATAGACGTCATCTATACTATAGTCGTCATCTATACTATAGTCGTCATCTATACTATAGACGTCATCTATACTATAGTCGTCATCTATACTATAGTCGTCATCTATACTATAGACGTCATCAATACTATAGACGTCATCTATACTATAGTCATCATCTATACTATAGACGTCACCTATACTATAGACGTCATCTATACTATAAACGTCATCTATACTATAGACGTCATCTATACTATACACGTCATCTATACTATAGTCGTCATCTATACTATAAACGTCATCTATACTATAGTCGTCATCTATACTATAAACGTCATCTATACTATAGTCGTCATCTATACTATAGACGTCATCTATACTATAGACGTCATCTATACTATAGACGTCATCTATACTATAGACGTCATCTATACTACAGACGTCATCTACACTATAGACGTCATCTATACTATAGACGTCATCTATACTATAGACGTCATCTATACTATAGACGTCATCTATACTATAGACGTCATCTATACTATAGACGTTGTTGAGAAATATAATCAACCAACACATCGCATTTATAAAATTCTTAATTTGTATTATAATTCATTCACTATAATTTTCTTAATATGTTTCATTCGGTAAACTATTCAACAGTACCTTAATTATTATGTTCATGTTTGCTCTTTTTCATTTATTGCTCAATTATTACTCAATCTGTTATTCTATTCTAATGTTCGTATTATGTATTCTCTAACGTATAACAGTTCAGTTCACTCAATGTACTTGAGCATTAGCTTTCATTCTCTTGTTCTAATGTAATTCTCGTTCACTTGGATCTCGACACTCAATGGATAAGTACCTTCTAAGCCAACAAATATATTCATTTATTAAAGAAATTGTCTATTGTGGTTTTTCGCTATTTTGTTTCGCCTCGTGTATTTGTTAGGGCTTCTTATCGATACTAGAATTCAAGTGCTGGTCCTTCTTCATTAATCGTTTAATTCATCGTTTATTCGCAAACATTTTTGGTCCGAATCGAGCCGGATTTGGAAAAAATCGAAAAACAAATCGAATCACCTTATCTGCATAAATCTACGCTGGGGATTAACGGACCACGAGTTGACCCATTGCAATTGCTTGCATCGCTCATTTCGTCGCTTGCAATCCTGTTAAGACTTTGCTTTGAAATTTTGTGATAAGAAAATTATTTTCGTGAACATTTCACACGTGTTGGATAGTGATTTCCACGTGTACTATGACTTAATTTGCCGTGAAGACTTTAAGCGTGTAAAATATTGGTTAAATCAGTTTAGACTAGCTGTGGGTAGACACGTGTACAATTCCATAGACATTTGGTTGCATTTATTTGAATATTTCGTGTTATCCATTTCGTGTTCCAATCATTTGAAATGGCTTAAAAGGAGGATCTTGCGGTTTTACGTGCGGTTCGGGGTAATCTTAAGGGATCGCTCACGAAGGCGGCTTCATTTACAGAAAAAATTACAGAAGCCGTTCTTTTGGAACTTCTTTTGGTGCGTATGGAGAAGTTAGACGAATTGTGGCAGAAGTTTAGTGCAACCCAGGAACAACTTTATAGGTTTCAGGAGGTCGAAGGCTTTGTCGATCCTGAACAAGAGTTTGATGAGTTCGAGTCAAAATTCTTAGTTTTCAAATCGGTTCTCCTTTCAGCTATACGCGAAAGACAGAAACCCAAGTCTGATACTGCTCCTCCAATTCCTGCTTCTAACCTACAATCTCCTTCGGTACAACAATTAAACACCTCATGTTCATCTCAACACTTCAATGATCATCTCCCAAAAATTCATATTGAACCTTTCTCGGGTAGTTACCATGACTGGCCTTCGTTTCGGGACATGTATGGAACTGCGGTTCACAATAAAGCCAATTTGTCGCCGACACAAAAGTTCCAACTTCTTCGGTCGCATCTCCGTGGTCCTGCTCTTAGTCTCCTAAACCACATTCCAGTGTCGGATGCTACATATGAACAGGCCTGGGATCGGTTAGAGAAAAGATACGACCGTCCGCGTTTCATAGTTAACGATCTCGTGGAAACATTCATGCAACTACCATCAATACACAGCGTTAACGTTCGTACATTGCGCAAAATATCGGATGGCGCCGATGAGATTGTCAGGGGTCTAAACTCCTTAAACATTTTCGAACGAGACCCATGGATGATTCATGTATTAGTTGGCAAAGTCGACCCTGAAACTCGTCAGGGTTGGTCCACTGAATGTATGGACGTTGATTACCCCACCATAGGTCAATTCCTTACCTTTTTAGAACGTCGTTGTGAGGCACTGGAGTCGTGCAAGGGAAATTCTCGTGAACCCACAAGGGAGAAGGTTTCATCGGTAAGAAGCATGCATGTTTCGTCGTCGGTTCAGTGTCCAAAATGCAGTGCTTCACATACTCTTGCTCAGTGTTCGGATTTCATGGCCTTGGATATTGAGTCGCGAAGGGATTTCGTCAAGTCAAAGGGACTTTGTTTCAACTGCTTGCGCGGTGGCCACAAATCAGGTGGTTGCCAATCTAGGGCTCGCTGCAAAAACTGTAACTCGCGACATCACACCCTTGTACACCTTAATACAACCCATTCTAAACCAATACCTGAAACCAAGCCCGCAGCTTGTTCGCAGAACCCTAACCAAAATTATATTTCGACTTCGTTGAATTTAGAATCGGGATCGTCTCACAACGCTTCAACCTCTGCTCAATGTATCCAACCAATAGTTTCAAACCATCAAGTGAACACTGTTAATATTGTGCCTAAAACATTGCTACCTACAGCCATTGGAAAGGTCTTAGACAAATATGGTAATTATCAATCGATTCGCATTCTGATAGACTCTGGATCACAGGTCTCCTTCGTCACCGAGTCTTGCGTTCAAAGACTAGGATTAAGACGAGTAAACGCTCGCATACCAATCATTGGAGTTGGGGCAACTTGTGCAGGAAAAACCAGAGGTCTAGTCTCGTTGGTAATCGGTTCGCGTTTTGATGCAGTTAGTATCCGAGTAGATACATACATTCTATCGAACGTTACATCTGAATTACCTGCAATAGAATTTGACGTTATGGATTGGGATCATATCTCCAAACTCGAACTAGCTGATCCACAATTTAGCCAACCTAGTGCGATTGACATTTTACTCGGGGCAGATAAGGCTTGGGAAATTATTCAGGGTGAGGTTGTTCGCAGTGCAAAGGGCTATCCAGTAGCACAGAAGACAATTTTTGGTTGGGTTCTAGCTGGACAGTTACCTTCGGAATCGGATAATCATCAGATTCGCTCCCACCATACTATCGTCGATATCGATGCCACTTTACAAGCTTTTTGGACGATTGAAGAGATCGATCCAAAATCAATTCTTTCCAAGGAAGAGGTTGCTATTGAGGAGCATTTTTGTAAAACTCATCGTCGTTCTAATAGTGGAAAATATATCGTAAGACTCCCTTTTAAAACTACTCCTCAGTTCGCGGACACTCTTAAGGGTGCAACGTCTCGGTTATTCGCAATGGAAAAACGGTTTTCCCAAGACACTTCACTGTTTGAGTCTTACTCTAAGTTTATGGAAGAATACTTGGCACTGGGGCATATGCGTCGGATACCACCTTCCGAAATATCAAGGTCTAATGTTTTTTATTTGCCACACCACGCCGTCTTCAAGCCTGACAGCTCAACCACAAAGTTACGTGTCGTGTTTGACGGCTCGTTTAAGGATGCGGTCGGGAAGTCCTTAAACGACTCGCTTATGATTGGTCCCACAATACAGCGTAACCTTTTTTCGGTATGTTTGAGGTTTCGTCGGCATAAATTTGTGTTCACCGCAGATATAGTAAAAATGTTTCGTCAAATCTGGATCTCAGAAGAAGATACTGATTTCCAAAGAATCGTTTGGCGAAAATCACGATCAGATCCAATCGAACATTTTCGTTTATGCACGGTAACATACGGTACGTCGTGCGCCCCATATGAATCGGTACGAGTGCTGCAGCAACTTGCTCAAGATTACCGCGAAGAGTTTCCTGTCGCTGCAGAAATTCTAACCAATGACTTTTATGTTGATGATGTTGTATCGGGTGGAGACTCGCTCCCTGATGCAATATTTAAAAAGAATAGCTTGATCGAACTCTTGTCAAAGGGTGGTTTAAGTCTAAGCAAATGGCAAAGCAACTCTCCTCAGCTTCTTGGACAAGAAAACCAAATGCAAGAAGAAACCCTTTCTCTCGATAGTGAACTAGACTCGGTTGTTAAGGTTCTCGGTTTGTACTGGAATTCCCGGCTTGACTCGTTTTCGTTTCGTCTCAATTTAGAATCAAATGAACCCATCACTAAAGCCCAAATTCTAAGTGACATTGCAAGAATTTTCGATCCGCTTGGCTTTCTCGCTCCCTCGGTTATTCAATTCAAAATCATGCTCCAAGAACTATGGCATCAAAAACTTAGCTGGAAGGAACCTCTGCCAGATTGTATTGCATTAAAATGGAAAAAATATCGTGAAGAAATCCCTTTGCTTACAACCATTAGCATTCCTCGTTGCATCGGCATAGTCAATGACAGATTTCAACTGCATGGCTTCTCGGATGCCTCCATGTCAGCTTATTCTGCTGTAGTTTATTCGCGACATATTTTACCTGATGGAACTATTGGAACCAACATCCTAGCTGCCAAAACAAGAGTTGCACCTTTAAAACAACTCACTATCCCTCGCTTAGAATTGTGTGGCGCTCTTCTACTTGCGCGACTGCTGGTAGCGGTTCAAAGGTCGTTAAACACAACAGGCGTTAATGTCCTCGCCTGGTGTGACTCAAATGTAGTTCTGTCTTGGCTTTCGTCACCTCCTCGTCGCTGGGATATTTTTGTCGGTAACAGGACAGCAGAGATCTTGAACACGATTCCAAGAAATAGATGGTATCACGTCAAATCGGATCAGAACCCTGCGGACTGTGCTTCGCGCGGTATAGCACCATCGAACCTGGTAAATCACGCACTGTGGTGGACAGGTCCTAATTGGCTTGTAAAGAGTGAGAAACATTGGCCTATCATGCATCACACGACCGAGCATCCAGACTGTCTGCAGGAGGAAAGGGTAAAATCAAGTCAACGAACGTGTTATCTAGCAAAAATAGAAGAACATCCATACGAATATCTATCAAGCCGCGTGAAATCTTGGAGTCAACTAATTCTAATCGTTTCGTTTGTTCATCGGTTTACCTTAACGACGCGAAAACTGGCAAAATATCCTTCTCATAGACTTCTTTCCAGCGAAGTGTTCTCTACAAAGCGCAATTTATTGAGATGGCTTCAAAATCGGCACTTTGAAAAGGATATCGCCCACCTAAAACAACATGGCTACTGCGGTAAGAATTCAAAAATTGCTTCTTTAAACCCATTCTTAGATGACGAACAGCTACTGCGAGTTGGAGGCAGAATTCAGGAGGCAAACATCCCTTTCAGTGTTAAGCATCCTATCATCATCCCTAAAGGTGACCCCCTAACAAGGCTGATCGCAATCGACTTTCATCAGCGCTTATTACACCCTGGAGTGTCCATACTGTTCTCTTTGATTCGACAGGAGTTTTGGATTATTGGCTGCCGCAATCTCCTACGGAAAATTACCTCCGACTGCAGCAAATGTTTTCAACAAAGGAAGACAACATGTAAGCAGATCATGGGAAATCTTCCGCCTCCGCGGATTCATCCAAGCAGGCCCTTTACACACTGTGGCGTCGACTACGCGGGACCAATTTCGCTCAAAACAAAAATCGGTCGAAAGTCACAAATAACCAAGGGATATATATCGCTCTTCGTGTGTCTCGCAACAAAGGCCATACACCTAGAGCTTGTTTCAGATCTGACGACAGAAGCCTTCCTCGGAGCCCTTCGTAGGTTCGTCGCACGTCGTGGAAAGCCAGCTAACATATACTCGGACAACGGCACCAACTTCCGTGGATCGACGAGAAGGTTGTCCGATATGCAACGTATTACACTTTCCGAACATCACAACTCCCTCGTAGCAGAATCTCTCGCCTTAGATGCCATTACATGGCATTTTATTCCCCCCTCATCCCCACATTTTGGTGGGTTGTGGGAGGCGGGAGTAAGGTCTGTAAAACTCCATTTATGTCGTGTTATCGGCACCGACGTATTATCGTTTGAAGATTACTATACTCTCTTAACCCAAATAGAAGCCCTTTTGAATTGTCGTCCTCTATGTCAAAAATCTGATAACGATATAGACCCACTAACGCCTGCTCATTTCATTATAGGTGAAACTTATGCTGCTGTCCCAGAACCATCACTCGAAGTACCACTTAATCGACTCGCAAGCTGGCAAGCCTTACAAGCAAAGGTACAGGGCTACTGGAAACGTTGGAGTATGGAGTACTTAACATCTCTGCAGCAACGTCCACGATGGACACAGCCTAAGGAAAATCTCAAACAAAATGACTTGGTGGCCATTAAGGAGCCAAATTTACCACCAGGCAAATGGATCATCGGACGAGTGATTGCAACACACCCAGGAAAGGACGGCTACGTCAGGGTTGTAACCCTTCGAACATCCAATGGAACAATCGTTCGACCAATCCACAAACTGGCACCACTACCCTTGTCCTGAAACTGTGTTCCAGGGGCGGGGGAATGTTGAGAAATATAATCAACCAACACATCGCATTTATAAAATTCTTAATTTGTATTATAATTCATTCACTATAATTTTCTTAATATGTTTCATTCGGTAAACTATTCAACAGTACCTTAATTATTATGTTCATGTTTGCTCTTTTTCATTTATTGCTCAATTATTACTCAATCTGTTATTCTATTCTAATGTTCGTATTATGTATTCTCTAACGTATAACAGTTCAGTTCACTCAATGTACTTGAGCATTAGCTTTCATTCTCTTGTTCTAATGTAATTCTCGTTCACTTGGATCTCGACACTCAATGGATAAGTACCTTCTAAGCCAACAAATATATTCATTTATTAAAGAAATTGTCTATTGTGGTTTTTCGCTATTTTGTTTCGCCTCGTGTATTTGTTAGGGCTTCTTATCGATACTAGAATTCAAGTGCTGGTCCTTCTTCATTAATCGTTTAATTCATCGTTTATTCGCAAACAGACGTCATCTATACTATAGACGTCATCTATACAATAGACGTCATCTATACTATAGACGTCATCTATACTATATTCGTCATCTACACTATAGACGTCAACTATACTATAGTCGTCATCTACACTATAGACGTCATCTATACTATAGACGTCATCTATACTATAGACGTCATCTATACTATAGACGTCATCTATACTATAGACGTCATATATACTATAGTCATCATCTATACTATAGACGTCATCTATACTATAGACGTCATCTATACTATAGACGTCATCTATACTATAGTCGTCATCTATACCATAGACGTCATCTATACTATAGAGGTCATCTATACTATAGACGTCATCTATACTATAGACGTCATCTATACTATAGACGTCATCTATACTATAGACGTCACCTATACTATAGACGTCATCTATACTATAGTCATCATCTATACTAAAGACGTCATCTATACTATAGACGTCATCTATACTATAGTCGTCATCTATACTATAGACGTCATCTATACTATACACGTCATCTATACTATAGTCGTCATCTATACTATAAACGTCATCTATACTATAGTCGTCATCTATACTATAGACGTCATCTATACTATAGACGTCATCTATACTATAGACGTCATCTATACTATAGACGTCATTTATACTATAGTCGTCATCTATACTATAGACGTCATCTATACTATAGACATCATCTATACTATAGTCGTCATCTACACTATAGACGTCATCTATACTATAGACGTCATCTATACTATACACGTCATCTATACTCTAGACGTCATCTATACTATAGACGTCATCTATACTATAGACGTCATCTATACTATAGTCGTCATCTATACTAAAGACGTCATCTATACTATAGTCGTCATCTATACTATAGACGTCATCTATACTATAGACGTCATCTATACTATAGACGTCATCTATACTATAGTCGTCATCTATACTATAGTCGTCATCTATACTATAGTCATCATCTGTACTATAGACGTCATCTATACTATACACGTCATCTATACTATAGACGTCATCTATACTATAGACGTCATCTATACTATACACGTCATCTATACTATAGACGTCATCTATACTATAGACGTCATCTATACTATAGACGACATCTATACTATAGTCGTCATCTATACTAAAGACGTCATCTATAATATAGACGTCATCTATACTATAGTCGTCATCTATACTATAGTCGTCATCTATACTATAGATGTCATCTATACTATAGACGTCATCTATACTATAGACGTCATCTATACTATAGACGTCATCTATACTATAAACGTCATCTATACTATAGTCGTCATCTATACTATAGACGTCATCTATACTATAGACGTCATCTATACTATAGACGTCATCTATACTATAGACGTCACCTATACTATAGACGTCATCTATACTATAAACGTCATCTATACTATAGTCGTCATCTATACTATAGACGTCATCTATACTATAGACGTCATCTATACTATAGACGTCATCTATACTATAGACGTCACCTATACTATAGACGTCATCTATACTATAAACGTCATCTATACTATAGACGTCATCTATACTATAGTCGTCATCTATACTATAGTCGTCATCTATACTATAGACGTCATCTATACTATAGACGTCATCTATACTATAGTCGTCATCTATACTATAGACGTCATCTATACTATAGTCATCATCTATACTATAGACGTCACCTATACTATAGACGTCATCTATACTATAAACGTCATCTATACTATAGACGTCATCTATACTATAGACGTCATCTATACTATAGTCGTCATCTATACTATAGTCGTCATCTATACTATAGACGTCATCTATACTAAAGACGTCATCTATACTATAAACGTCATCTATACTATAGTCGTCATCTATACTATAGACGTCATCTATACTATAGACGTCATCTATACTATAGTCGTCATCTATACTATAGTCGTCATCTATACTATAGACGTCATCTATACTATAGTCGTCATCTATACTATAGTCGTCATCTATACTATAGACGTCATCTATACTATAGACGTCATCTATACTGTAGTCATCATCTATACTATAGACGTCACCTATACTATAGACGTCATCTATACTATAAACGTCATCTATACTATAGACGTCATCTATACTATACACGTCATCTATACTATAGTCGTCATCTATACTATAAACGTCATCTATGCTATAGTCGTCATCTATACTATAGACGTCATCTATACTATAGACGTCATCTATACTATAGACGTCATCTATATTATAGTCGTCATCTATACTATAGACGTCATCTATACTATACACGTCATCTATACTATAGACGTCATCTATACTATAGTCGTCATCTATACTATAGTCGTCATCTATACTATAGACGTCATCTATACTATAGACGTCATCTATACTATAGTCGTCATCTATACTATAGACGTCATCTATACTATAGTCATCATCTATACTATAGACGTCACCTATACTATAGACGTCATCTATACTATAAACGTCATCTATACTATAGACGTCATCTATACTATAGACGTCATCTATACTATAGTCGTCATCTATACTATAGACGTCATCTATACTATAGTCGTCATCTATACTATAGTCGTCATCTATACTATAGACGTCATCTATACTATAGACGTCATCTATACTATAGTCATCATCTATACTATAGACGTCACCTATACTATAGACGTCATCTATACTATAAACGTCATCTATACTATAGACGTCATCTATACTATAGTCGTCATCTATACTATAGTCGTCATCTATACTATAGACGTCATCTATACTATAGACGTCATCTATACTATAGTCGTCATCTATACTATAGACGTCATCTATACTATAGTCATCATCTATACTATAGACGTCACCTATACTATAGACGTCATCTATACTATAAACGTCATCTATACTATAGTCATCATCTATACTATAGACGTCACCTATACTATAGACGTCATCTATACTATAAACGTCATCTATACTATAGACGTCATCTATACTATAGACGTCATCTATACTATAGTCGTCATCTATACTATAGTCGTCATCTATACTATAGTCGTCATCTATACTATAGATGTCATCTATACTATAGACGTCATCTATACTATAGACGTCATCTATACTATAGACGTCATCTATACTATAAACGTCATCTATACTATAGTCGTCATCTATACTATAGACGTCATCTATACTATAGACGTCATCTATACTATAGACGTCATCTATACTATAGACGTCACCTATACTATAGACGTCATCTATACTATAAACGTCATCTATACTATAGTCGTCATCTATACTATAGACGTCATCTATACTATAGACGTCATCTATACTATAGACGTCATCTATACTATAAACGTCATCTATACTATAGACGTCATCTATACTATAGTCGTCATCTATACTATAGTCGTCATCTATACTATAGACGTCATCTATACTATAGACGTCATCTATACTATAGTCGTCATCTATACTATAGACGTCATCTATACTATAGTCATCATCTATACTATAGACGTCACCTATACTATAGACGTCATCTATACTATAAACGTCATCTATACTATAGACGTCATCTATACTATAGACGTCATCTATACTATAGTCGTCATCTATACTATAGTCGTCATCTATACTATAGACGTCATCTATACTAAAGACGTCATCTATACTATAAACGTCATCTATACTATAGTCGTCATCTATACTATAGACGTCATCTATACTATAGACGTCATCTATACTATAGTCGTCATCTATACTATAGTCGTCATCTATACTATAGACGTCATCTATACTATAGTCGTCATCTATACTATAGACGTCATCTATACTATAGACGTCATCTACACTATAGACGTCATCTATACTATAGACGTCATCTATACTATAGACGTCATCTATACTATAGACGTCATCTATACTATAGACGTCATCTATACTATAGACGTCATCTATACTATAGACGTCATCTATACAATAGACGTCATCTATACTATAGACGTCATCTATACTATATTCGTCATCTACACTATAGACGTCAACTATACTATAGTCGTCATCTACACTATAGACGTCATCTATACTATAGACGTCATCTATACTATAGACGTCATCTATACTATAGACGTCATATATACTATAGTCATCATCTATACTATAGACGTCATCTATACTATAGACGTCATCTATACTATAGACGTCATCTATACTATAGTCGTCATCTATACCATAGACGTCATCTATACTATAGACGTCATCTATACTATAGACGTCATCTATACTATAGACGTCATCTATACTATAGACGTCATCTATACTATAGACGTCACCTATACTATAGACGTCATCTATACTATAGTCATCATCTATACTAAAGACGTCATCTATACTATAGACGTCATCTATACTATAGTCGTCATCTATACTATAGACGTCATCTATACTATACACGTCATCTATACTATAGTCGTCATCTATACTATAAACGTCATCTATACTATAGTCGTCATCTATACTATAGACGTCATCTATACTATAGACGTCATCTATACTATAGACGTCATCTATACTATAGACGTCATTTATACTATAGTCGTCATCTATACTATAGACGTCATCTATACTATAGACGTCATCTATACTATAGTCGTCATCTACACTATAGACGTCATCTATACTATAGACGTCATCTATACTATACACGTCATCTATACTCTAGACGTCATCTATACTATAGACGTCATCTATACTATAGACGTCATCTATACTATAGTCGTCATCTATACTAAAGACGTCATCTATACTATAGTCGTCATCTATACTATAGACGTCATCTATACTATAGACGTCATCTATACTATAGACGTCATCTATACTATAGTCGTCATCTATACTATAGTCGTCATCTATACTATAGTCATCATCTGTACTATAGACGTCATCTATACTATACACGTCATCTATACTATAGACGTCATCTATACTATAGACGTCATCTATACTATACACGTCATCTATACTATAGACGTCATCTATACTATAGACGTCATCTATACTATAGACGACATCTATACTATAGTCGTCATCTATACTAAAGACGTCATCTATAATATAGACGTCATCTATACTATAGTCGTCATCTATACTATAGTCGTCATCTATACTTTAGATGTCATCTATACTATAGACGTCATCTATACTATAGACGTCATCTATACTATAGACGTCATCTATACTATAAACGTCATCTATACTATAGTCGTCATCTATACTATAGACGTCATCTATACTATAGACGTCATCTATACTATAGACGTCATCTATACTATAGACGTCACCTATACTATAGACGTCATCTATACTATAAACGTCATCTATACTATAGTCGTCATCTATACTATAGACGTCATCTATACTATAGACGTCATCTATACTATAGACGTCACCTATACTATAGACGTCATCTATACTATAAACGTCATCTATACTATAGACGTCATCTATACTATAGACGTCATCTATACTATAGTCGTCATCTATACTATAAACGTCATCTATACTATAGTCATCATCTATACTATAGACGTCACCTATACTATAGACGTCATCTATACTATAAACGTCATCTATACTATAGACGTCATCTATACTATAGACGTCATCTATACTATAGTCGTCATCTATACTATAGTCGTCATCTATACTATAGACGTCATCTATACTAAAGACGTCATCTATACTATAAACGTCATCTATACTATAGTCGTCATCTATACTATAGACGTCATCTATACTATAGACGTCATCTATACTATAGTCGTCATCTATACTATAGTCGTCATCTATACTATAGACGTCATCTATACTATAGTCGTCATCTATACTATAGTCGTCATCTATACTATAGACGTCATCTATACTATAGACGTCATCTATACTATAGTCATCATCTATACTATAGACGTCACCTATACTATAGACGTCATCTATACTATAAACGTCATCTATACTATAGACGTCATCTATACTATACACGTCATCTATACTATAGTCGTCATCTATACTATAAACGTCATCTATGCTATAGTCGTCATCTATACTATAGACGTCATCTATACTATAGACGTCATCTATACTATAGACGTCATCTATATTATAGTCGTCATCTATACTATAGACGTCATCTATACTATAAACGTCATCTATACTATAGACGTCATCTATACTATAGTCGTCATCTATACTATAGTCGTCATCTATACTATAGACGTCATCTATACTATAGACGTCATCTATACTATAGTCGTCATCTATACTATAGACGTCATCTATACTATAGTCATCATCTATACTATAGACGTCACCTATACTATAGACGTCATCTATACTATAAACGTCATCTATACTATAGACGTCATCTATACTATAGACGTCATCTATACTATAGTCGTCATCTATACTATAGTCGTCATCTATACTATAGACGTCATCTATACTAAAGACGTCATCTATACTATAAACGTCATCTATACTATAGTCGTCATCTATACTATAGACGTCATCTATACTATAGACGTCATCTATACTATAGTCGTCATCTATACTATAGTCGTCATCTATACTATAGACGTCATCTATACTATAGTCGTCATCTATACTATAGACGTCATCTATACTATAGACGTCATCTACACTATAGACGTCATCTATACTATAGACGTCATCTATACTATAGACGTCATCTATACTATAGACGTCATCTATACTATAGACGTCATCTATACTATAGACGTCATCTATACTATAGACGTCATCTATACTATAGACGTCATCTATACAATAGACGTCATCTATACTATAGACGTCATCTATACTATATTCGTCATCTACACTATAGACGTCAACTATACTATAGTCGTCATCTACACTATAGACCTCATCTATACTATAGACGTCATCTATACTATAGACGTCATCTATACTATAGACGTCATATATACTATAGTCATCATCTATACTATAGACGTCATCTATACTATAGACGTCATCTATACTATAGACGTCATCTATACTATAGTCGTCATCTATACTATAGACGTCATCTATACTATACACGTCATCTATACTATAGTCGTCATCTATACTATAAACGTCATCTATACTATAGTCGTCATCTATACTATAGACGTCATCTATACTATAGACGTCATCTATACTATAGACGTCATCTATACTATAGACGTCATTTATACTATAGTCGTCATCTATACTATAGACGTCATCTATACTATAGACGTCATCTATACTATAGTCGTCATCTACACTATAGACGTCATCTATACTATAGACGTCATCTATACTATACACGTCATCTATACTCTAGACGTCATCTATACTATAGACGTCATCTATACTATAGACGTCATCTATACTATAGTCGTCATCTATACTAAAGACGTCATCTATACTATAGTCGTCATCTATACTATAGACGTCATCTATACTATAGACGTCATCTATACTATAGACGTCATCTATACTATAGTCGTCATCTATACTATAGTCGTCATCTATACTATAGTCATCATCTGTACTATAGACGTCATCTATACTATACACGTCATCTATACTATAGACGTCATCTATACTATAGACGTCATCTATACTATACACGTCATCTATACTATAGACGTCATCTATACTATAGACGTCATCTATACTATAGACGACATCTATACTATAGTCGTCATCTATACTAAAGACGTCATCTATAATATAGACGTCATCTATACTATAGTCGTCATCTATACTATAGTCGTCATCTATACTTTAGATGTCATCTATACTATAGACGTCATCTATACTATAGACGTCATCTATACTATAGACGTCATCTATACTATAAACGTCATCTATACTATAGTCGTCATCTATACTATAGACGTCATCTATACTATAGACGTCATCTATACTATAGACGTCATCTATACTATAGACGTCACCTATACTATAGACGTCATCTATACTATAAACGTCATCTATACTATAGTCGTCATCTATACTATAGACGTCATCTATACTATAGACGTCATCTATACTATAGACGTCACCTATACTATAGACGTCATCTATACTATAAACGTCATCTATACTATAGACGTCATCTATACTATAGTCGTCATCTATACTATAGTCGTCATCTATACTATAGACGTCATCTATACTATAGACGTCATCTATACTATAGTCGTCATCTATACTATAGACGTCATCTATACTATAGTCATCATCTATACTATAGACGTCACCTATACTATAGACGTCATCTATACTATAAACGTCATCTATACTATAGACGTCATCTATACTATAGACGTCATCTATACTATAGTCGTCATCTATACTATAGTCGTCATCTATACTATAGACGTCATCTATACTAAAGACGTCATCTATACTATAAACGTCATCTATACTATAGTCGTCATCTATACTATAGACGTCATCTATACTATAGACGTCATCTATACTATAGTCGTCATCTATACTATAGTCGTCATCTATACTATAGACGTCATCTATACTATAGTCGTCATCTATACTATAGTCGTCATCTATACTATAGACGTCATCTATACTATAGACGTCATCTATACTATAGTCATCATCTATACTATAGACGTCACCTATACTATAGACGTCATCTATACTATAAACGTCATCTATACTATAGACGTCATCTATACTATACACGTCATCTATACTATAGTCGTCATCTATACTATAAACGTCATCTATGCTATAGTCGTCATCTATACTATAGACGTCATCTATACTATAGACGTCATCTATACTATAGACGTCATCTATATTATAGTCGTCATCTATACTATAGACGTCATCTATACTATAGACGTCATCTATACTATAGACGTCATCTATACTATAGTCGTCATCTATACTATAGACGTCATCTATACTATAGTCATCATCTATACTATAGACGTCACCTATACTATAGACGTCATCTATACTATAAACGTCATCTATACTATAGACGTCATCTATACTATAGACGTCATCTATACTATAGTCGTCATCTATACTATAGACGTCATCTATACTATAGTCGTCATCTATACTATAGTCGTCATCTATACTATAGACGTCATCTATACTATAGACGTCATCTATACTATAGTCATCATCTATACTATAGACGTCACCTATACTATAGACGTCATCTATACTATAAACGTCATCTATACTATAGACGTCATCTATACTATACACGTCATCTATACTATAGTCGTCATCTATACTATAAACGTCATCTATACTATAGTCGTCATCTATACTATAGACGTCATCTATACTATAGACGTCATCTATACTATAGACGTCATCTATACTATAGACGTCATCTATACTATAGACGTCATCTACACTATAGACGTCATCTATACTATAGACGTCATCTATACTATAGACGTCATCTATACTATAGACGTCATCTATACTATAGACGTCATCTATACTATAGACGTCATCTATACTATAGACGTCATCTATACTATAGACGTCATCTATACAATAGACGTCATCTATACTATAGACGTCATCTATACTATATTCGTCATCTACACTATAGACGTCATCTATACTATAGTCGTCATCTACACTATAGAAGTCATCTATACTATAGACGTAATCTATACTATAGACGTCATCTATACTATAGACGTCATATATACTATAGTCATCATCTATACTATAGACGTCATCTATACTATAGACGTCATCTATACTATAGACGTCATCTATACTATAGTCGTCATCTATACCATAGACGTCATCTATACTATAGACGTCATCTATACTATAGACGTCATCTATACTATAGACGTCATCTATACTATAGACGTCATCTATACTATAGACGTCACCTATACTATAGACGTCATCTATACTATAGTCATCATCTATACTAAAGACGTCATCTATACTATAGACGTCATCTATACTATAGTCGTCATCTATACTATAGACGTCATCTATACTATACACGTCATCTATACTATAGTCGTCATCTATACTATAAACGTCATCTATACTATAGTCGTCATCTATACTATAGACGTCATCTATACTATAGACGTCATCTATACTATAGACGTCATTTATACTATAGTCGTCATCTATACTATAGACGTCATCTATACTATAGACGTCATCTATACTATAGTCGTCATCTACACTATAGACGTCATCTATACTATAGACGTCATCTATACTATACACGTCATCTATACTCTAGACGTCATCTATACTATAGACGTCATCTATACTATAGACGTCATCTATACTATAGTCGTCATCTATACTAAAGACGTCATCTATACTATAGTCGTCATCTATACTATAGACGTCATCTATACTATAGACGTCATCTATACTATAGACGTCATCTATACTATACACGTCATCTATACTATAGACGTCATCTATACTATAGACGTCATCTATACTATAGACGTCATCTATACTATAGACGACATCTATACTATAGTCGTCATCTATACTAAAGACGTCATCTATAATATAGACGTCATCTATACTATAGTCGTCATCTATACTATAGTCGTCATCTATACTATAGATGTCATCTATACTATAGACGTCATCTATACTATAGACGTCATCTATACTATAAACGTCATCTATACTATAGTCGTCATCTATACTATAGACGTCATCTATACTATAGACGTCATCTATACTATAGACGTCATCTATACTATAGACGTCACCTATACTATAGACGTCATCTATACTATAAACGTCATCTATACTATAGTCGTCATCTATACTATAGACGTCATCTATACTATAGACGTCATCTATACTATAGACGTCACCTATACTATAGACGTCATCTATACTATAAACGTCATCTATACTATAGACGTCATCTATACTATAGTCGTCATCTATACTATAGTCGTCATCTATACTATAGACGTCATCTATACTATAGACGTCATCTATACTATAGTCGTCATCTATACTATAGACGTCATCTATACTATAGTCATCATCTATACTATAGACGTCACCTATACTATAGACGTCATCTATACTATAAACGTCATCTATACTATAGACGTCATCTATACTATAGACGTCATCTATACTATACTCGTCATCTATACTATAGTCGTCATCTATACTATAGACGTCATCTATACTAAAGACGTCATCTATACTATAAACGTCATCTATACTATAGTCGTCATCTATACTATAGACGTCATCTATACTAAAGACGTCATCTATACTATAGTCGTCATCTATACTATAGTCGTCATCTATACTATAGACGTCATCTATACTATAGTCGTCATCTATACTATAGTCGTCATCTATACTATAGACGTCATCTATACTATAGACGTCATCTATACTATAGTCATCATCTATACTATAGACGTCACCTATACTATAGACGTCATCTATACTATAAACGTCATCTATACTATAGACGTCATCTATACTATACACGTCATCTATACTATAGTCGTCATCTATACTATAAACGTCATCTATACTATAGTCGTCATCTATACTATAGACGTCATCTATACTATAGACGTCATCTATACTATAGACGTCATCTATATTATAGTCGTCATCTATACTATAGACGTCATCTATACTATACACGTCATCTATACTATAGTCGTCATCTATACTATAGACGTCATCTATACTATAGACGTCATCTATACTATAGTCGTCATCTATACTATAGACGACATCTATACTATAGTCGTCATCTATACTAAAGACGTCATCTATACTATAGACGTCATTTATACTATAGTCGTCATCTATACGATAGTCGTCATCTATACTATAGACGTCATCTATACTATAGACGTCACTTATACTATAGACGTCATCTATACTATAGACGTCATCTATACTATAGACGTCATCTACACTATAGACGTCATCTATACTATAGACGTCATCTATACTATAGACGTCATCTATACTATAGTCATCATCTATACTATAGACGTCATCTATACTATACACGTCATCTATACTATAGTCGTCATCTATACTATAGACGTCATCTATACTATAGACGTCATCTATACTATAGTCGTCATCTATACTATAGTCGTCATCTATACTATAGACGCCATCTATAATATAGTCGTCATCTATACTATAAACGTCATCTATACTATAGTCGTCATCTATACTATAGACGTCATTTATACTATAGACGTCATCTATACTATAGACGTCATCTATACTATAGACGTCATTTATACTATAGACGTCATCTATATTATAGTCGTCATCTATACTATAGACGTCATCTATACTATACACGTCATCTATACTATAGTCGTCATCTATACTATAGACGTCATCTATACTATAGACGTCATCTATACTATAGTCGTCATCTATACTATAGACGACATCTATACTATAGTCGTCATCTATACTAAAGACGTCATCTATACTATAGACGCCATTTATGCTATAGTCGTCATCTATACGATAGTCGTCATCTATACTATAGACGTCATCTATACTATAGACGGCACTTATACTATAGACGTCATCTATACTATAAACATCATCTATACTATAGTCGTCATCTATACTATAGACGTCATCTATACTATAGTCGTCATCTATACTATAGTCGTCATCTATACTATAGACGTCATCTATAATATAGTCGTCATCTATACTATACACGTCATCTATACTATATACGTCATCTATACTATAGACGTCATCTATACTATAGTCGTCATCTATACTATAAACGTCATCTATACTATAGTCGTCATCTATACTATAGACGTCATCTATACTATAGACGTCATCTATACTATAGACGTCATCTATACTATAGACGTCATCTATACTATAGACGTCATCTATACTATAGACGTCATTTATACTATAGTCGTCATCTATACTATAGACGTCATCTATACTATTGACGTCATCTATACTATAGTCGTCATCTATACTATAGACGTCATCTATACTATAGACGTCATCTATACTATAGTCGTCATCTATACTATAGACGACATCTATACTATAGTCGTCATCTATACTAAAGACGTCATCTATAATATAGACGTCATCTATACTATAGTCGTCATCTATACTATAGTCGTCATCTATACTATAGACGTCATCTATACTATAGACATCATCTATACTATAGACGTCATCTATACTATAAACGTCATCTATACTATAGTCGTCATCTATACTATAGACGTCATCTATACTATAGACGTCATCTATACTATAGACGTCATCTATACTATAGTCGTCATCTATACTATAAACGTCATCTATACTATAGTCGTCATCTATACTATAGTCGTCATCTATACTATAGACGTCATCTATACTATAGACGTCATCTATACTATAGTCGTCATCTATACTATAAACGTCATCTATACTATAGTCGTCACCTATACTATAGTCGTCATCTATACTATAGACGTCATCTATACTATAGATACTATACTATAGACGTCATCTATACTATAGTCGTCATCTATACTATAGACGTCATCTATACTATAGTCGTCATCTATACTATAGACGTCATCTATACTATAGACGTCATCTATATTATAGACGTCATCTATACTATAGACGTCATCTATACTATAGTCGTCATCTATACTATAGTCATCATCTATACTATAGACGTCATCTATACTATAGACGTCATCTATACTTTAGACGTCATCTATACTATAGTCGTCATCTATACTATAGACGTCATCTATACTATAGTCGTCATCTATACTATAGACGTCATCTATACTATAGTCGTCATCTATACTATAGACGTCACCTATACTATACTATCTATATCTATACTATAGTCGTCATCTATACTATAGACGTCATCTATACTATAGACGTCATCTAAACTATAGTCGTCATCTATACTATAGACTATACTATAGTCATCATCTATACTATAGACGTCATCTATACTATAGACGTCATCTATACTTTAGTCGTTATCTATACTATAGACGTCATCTATACTATAGACGTCATCTATACTATAGTCGTCATCTATACTATAGCCATCATCTATACTATAGACGTCATCTATACTATAGTCGTCATCTATACTATAGTCGTCATCTATACTATAGACGTCATCTATACTATAGTCGTCATCTATACTATAGACGTCATCTATACTATAGACGTCATCTATACTTTAGACGTCATCTATACTATAGACGTCACCTATACTATAGTCGTCATCTATACTATAGACGTCATCAATACTATAGACGTCATCTATACTATAGACGTCATCTATACTATAGACGTCATCTATACTATAGTCGTCATCTATACTATAGACGTCATCTATACTATAGACGTCATCTATACTATAGACGTCATCTATACTATAGACGTCATCTATACTATAGTCGTCATCTATACTATAGACGTCATCTATACTATAGTCGTCATCTATACTATAGACGTCATCTATACTATAGACGTCATCTATACTATAGACGTCATCTATACTATAGTCGTCATCTATACTATAGACGTCATCTATACTATAGACGTCATCTATACAATAGACGTCATCTATACTATAGACGTCATCTATACTATAGACGTCATCTATACTATAGTCGTCATCTATACTATAGTCGCCATCTATACTATAGACTTCATCTATACTATAGTCGTCATCTATACTATAGACGTCATCTATACTATAGACGTCATCTATACTATAGACGTCATCTATACTATAGACGTCATCTATACTATAGACGTCATCTGTACTATAGTCATCATCTATACCATAGACGTCATCTATACTATAGACGTCATCTATACTATAGACGTCATCTATACTATAGACGTCATCTATACTATAGACGTCATCTATACTATAGACGTCATCTATACTATAGACGTCATCTATACTATAGACGTCATCTATACTATAGACGACATCTATACTATAGTCGTCATCTATACTAAAGACGTCATCTATACTATAGTCGTCATCTATACTATAGACGTCATCTATACTACAGACGTCATCTATACTATAGTCGTCATCTATACTATAGACGTCATCTATACTATAGACGTCATCTATACTATAGACGTCATCTATACTATAGACGTCATCTATACTATAGTCGTCATCTATACTATAGACGTCATCTATACTATAGACGTCATCTATACAATAGCCGTCATCTATACCATAGTCGTCATCTATACTATAGACGTCATCTATACTATAGACGTCATCTATACTATAGACGTCATCTATACTATAGTCGTCATCTATACTATAGACGTCATCTATACTATAGACGTCATCTATACTATAGACGTCATCTGTACTATAGCCGTCATCTATACTATAGTCGTCATCTATACTATAGACGTCATCTATACTATAGTCGTCATCTATACTATAGACGACATCTATACTATAGTCGTCATCTATACTAAAGACGTCATCTATAATATAGACGTCATCTATACTATAGTCGTCATCTATACTATAGTCGTCATCTATACTAAAGACGTCATCTATAATATAGACGTCATCTATACTATAGTCGTCATCTATACTATAGTCGTCATCTATACTATAGTCGTCATCTATACTATAGACGTCATCTATACTATAGACGTCATCTATACTATAGTCGTCATCTATACTATAGACGACATCTATACTATAGTCGTCATCTATACTAAAGACGTCATCTATAATATAGACGTCATCTATACTATAGTCGTCATCTATACTATAGACGTCATCTATACTTTAGTCGTCATCTATACTATAGACGTCATCTATACTATAGACGTCATCTATACTATAGACGTCATCTATACTATAGTCGTCATCTATACTATAAACGTAATCTATACTATAGTCGTCATCTATACTATAGTCGTCATCTATACTATAGACTTCATCTATACTATAGTCGTCATCTATACTATAAACGTCATCTATACTATAGTCGTCATCTATACTATAGTCGTCATCTATACTATAGACGTCATCTATACTATAGACGTCATCTATACTATAGACGTCATCTATACTATAGACGTCATCTATACTATAGACGTCATCTATACTACAGACGTCATCTATACTATAGTCATCATCTATACTATAGACGTCATCTATACTATAGTCATCATCTATACTATAGACGTCACCTATACTATAGACGTCATCTATACTATAAACGTCATCTATACTATAGACGTCATCTATACTATAGACGTCATCTATACTATAGACATCATCTGTACTATAGACGTCATCTATACTATAGACGTCATCTATACTATAGACGTCATCTATACTATAGACGTCATCTATACTATAGACGTCATCTATACTATAGTCATCATCTATACGAAAGACGTCATCTACACTATAGACGTCATCTATACAATAGTCGTCATCTATACTATAGACGTCATCTATACAATACACGTCATCTATACTATAGTCGTCATCTATACTATAAACGTCATCTATACTATAGTCGTCATCTATACTATAGACGTCATCTATACTATAGACGTCATCTATACTACAGACGTCATCTATATTATAGTCGTCATCTATACTATAGACGTCATCTATACTATACACGTCATCTATACTATAGTCGTCATCTATACTATAGACGTCATCTATACTATAGACGTCATCTATACTATAGACGTCATCTATACTATAGCCGTCATCTATACTATAGTCGTCATCTATACTATAGACGTCATCTATACTATAGTCGTCATCTATACTATAGACGTCATCTATACTATAGCCGTCATCTATACTATAGTCGTCATCTATACTATAGACGACATCTATACTATAGTCGTCATCTATACTAAAGACGTCATCTATAATATAGACGTCATCTATACTATAGTCGTCATCTATACTATAGTCGTCATCTATACTATAGTCGTCATCTATACTATAGACGTCATCTATACTATAGACGTCATCTATACAATAGACGTCATCTTTACTATAGACGTCATCTATACTATAAACGTCATCTATACTATAAACGTCATCTATACTATAGTCGTCATCTATACTATAGACGTCATCTATACTATAGTCGTCATCTATACTATAGACGTCATCTATACTATAGACGTCATCTATACTATAGACGTCATCTATACTATAGACGTCATCTATACTATAGACGTCATCTATACTATAGTCGTCATCTATACTATAGTCGTCATCTATACTATAGACGTCATCTATACTATAGACTTCATCTATACTATAGTCGTCATCTATACTATAAACGTCATCTATACTATAGTCGTCATCTATACTATAGTCGTCATCTATACTATAGACGTCATCTATACTATAGACGTCATCTATACTATAGACGTCATCTATACTATAGACGTCATCTATACTATAGTCATCATCTATACTATAGACGTCATCTATACTATAGTCATCATCTATACTATAGACGTCACCTATACTATAGACGTCATCTATACTATAAACGTCATCTATACTATAGACGTCATCTATACTATATACGTCATCTATACTATAGACGTCATCTGTACTATAGACGTCATCTATACTATAGACGTCATCTATACTATAGACGTCATCTATACTATAGTCATCATCTATACGAAAGACGTCATCTATACTATAGACGTCATCTATACTATAGTCGTCATCTATACTATAGACGTCATCTATACAATACACGTCATCTATACTATAGTCGTCATCTATACTATAAACGTCATCTATACTATAGTCGTCATCTATACTATAGACGTCATCTATACTATAGACGTCATCTATACTATAGACGTCATCTATATTATAGTCGTCATCTATACTATAGACGTCATCTATACTATACACGTCATCTATACTATAGTCGTCATCTATACTATAGACGTCATCTATTCTATAGACGTCATCTATACTATAGTCGTCATCTATACTATAGACGACATCTATACTATAGTCGTCATCTATACTATAGACGTCATCTATACTATAGACGTCATCTATACTATAGACGTCATCTATACTATAGACGTCATCTATACTATAGACGTCATCTATACTATAGACGTCATCTATACTATAGTCGTCATCTATACTATAGACGTCATCTATACTATACACGTCATCTATACTATAGTCGTCATCTATACTATAGACGTCATCTATACTATAGACGTCATCTATACTATAGTCGTCATCTATACTATAGACGCCATCTATAATATAGTCGTCATCTATACTATAAACGTCATCTATACTATAGTTGTCATCTATACTATAGTTGTCATCTATACTATAGACGTCATCTATACTAGAGACGTCATCTATACTAAAGACGTCATTTATACTATAGACGTCATCTATACTATAGACGTCATCTATATTATAGTCGTCATCTATACTATACACGTCATCTATACTATAGTCGTCATCTATACTATAGACGTCATCTATACTATAGATGTCATCTATACTATAGTCGTCATCTATACTATAGACGACATCTATACTATAGTCGTCATCTATACTAAAGACGTCATCTATACTATAGACGCCATTTATACTATAGTCGTCATCTATACGATAGTCGTCATCTATACTATAGACGTCATCTATACTATAGACGTCACTTATACTATAGACGTCATCTATACTATAAACGTCATCTATACTATAGTCGTCATCTATACTATAGACGTCATCTATACTATAGTCGTCATCTATACTATAGTCATCATCTATACTATAGACGTCATCTATAATATAGTCGTCATCTATACTATACACGTCATCTTTACTATATACGTCATCTATACTATAGACGTCATCTATACTATAGTCGTCATCTATACTATAAACGTCATCTATACTATAGTGGTCATCTATACTATAGACGTCATCTATACTATAGACGTCAACTATACTATAGACGTCATCTATACTATAGACGTCATCTATACTATAGACGTCATTTATACTATAGTCGTCATCTATACTATAGACGTCATCTATACTATTGACGTCATCTATACTATAGTCGTCATCTATACTATAGACGTCATCTATACTATAGACGTCATCTATACTATAGTCGTCATCTATACTATAGACGACATCTATACTATAGTCGTCATCTATACTAAAGACGTCATCTATAATATAGACGTCATCTATACTATAGTCGTCATCTATACTATAGTCGTCATCTATACTATAGACGTCATCTATACTATAGACGTCATCTATACTATAAACGTCATCTATACTATAGTCGTCATCTATACTATAGACGTCAGCTATACTATAGACGTCATCTATACTATAGACGTCATCTATACTATAGACGTCATCTATACTATAGTCGTCATCTATACTATAAACGTCATCTATACTATAGTCATCATCTATACTATAGTCGTCATCTATACTATAGACGTCATCTATACTATAGACGTCATCTATACTATAGTCGTCATCTATACTATAAACGTCATCTATACTATAGTCGTCACCTATACTATAGTAGTCATCTATACTATAGACGTCATCTATACTATAGATACTATACTATAGACGTCATCTATACTATAGATACTATACTATAGACGTCATCTATACTATAGTCGTCATCTATACTATAGACGTCATCTATACTATAGACGTCATCTATATTATAGACGTCATCAATACTATAGACGTCATCTATACTATAGTCGTCATCTATACTATAGTCATCATCTATACTATAGACGTCATCTATACTATAGTCATCATCTATACTATAGACGTCATCTATACTATAGACGTCATCTATACTATAGTCGTCATCTATACTATAGACGTCATCTATACTATAGTCGTCATCTATACTATAGTCGTCATCTATACTATAGACGTCATCTATACTATAGTCGTCATCTATACTATAGACGTCATCTATACTATAGTCGTCATCTATACTATAGTCGTCATCTATACTATAGACGTCATCTATACTATAGACGTCATCTAAACTATAGTCGTCATCTATACTATAGACGTCATCTATACTATAGACGTCATCTATACTATAGACGTCATCTATACTATAGTCGTCATCTATACTATAGACGTCATCTATACTATAGTCGTCATCTATACTATAGACGTCATCTATACTATAGACGTCATCTATACTTTAGTCGTCATCTATACTTAGACGTCATCTATACTATAGACGTCATCTATACTATAGTCGTCATCTATACTATAGCCATCATCTATACTATAGACGTCATCTTTACTATAGTCGTCATCTATAATATAGACGTCATCTATACTATAGACGTCATCTATACTATAGACGTCATCTATACTATAGACGTCATCTATACTATAGTCGTCATCTATACTATAGTCGTCATCTATACTATAGACGTCATCTATACTATAGACGTCATCTAAACTATAGTCGTCATCTATACTATAGTCGTCATCTATACTATAGACGTCATCTATACTATAGTCGTCATCTATACTATAGACGTCATCTATACTATAGACGTCATCTATACTATAGTCGTCATCTATACTATAGACGTCATCTATACTATAGTCGTCATCTATACTATAGACGTCATCTATACTATAGACGTCATCTATACTTTAGTCGTCATCTATACTTAGACGTCATCTATACTATAGACGTCATCTATACTATAGTCGTCATCTATACTATAGCCATCATCTATAATATAGACGTCATCTTTACTATAGTCGTCATCTATACTATAGACGTCATCTATACTATAGACGTCATCTATACTATAGACGTCATCTATACTATACACGTCATCTATACTATAGTCGTCATCTATACTATACACGTCATCTATACTATAGACGTCATCTATACTATAGTCGTCATCTATACTATACACGTCATCTATACTATAGACGTCATCTATACTATAGACGTCATCTATACTATAGATACTATACTATAGACGTCATCTATACTATAGATACTATACTATAGACGTCATCTATACTATAGTCGTCATCTATACTATAGACGTCATCTATACTATAGACGTCATCTATATTATAGACGTCATCAATACTATAGACGTCATCTATACTATAGTCGTCATCTATACTATAGTCATCATCTATACTATAGACGTCATCTATACTATAGTCATCATCTATACTATAGACGTCATCTATACTATAGACGTCATCTATACTATAGTCGTCATCTATACTATAAACGTCATCTATACTATAGTCGTCACCTATACTATAGTAGTCATCTATACTATAGACGTCATCTATACTATAGATACTATACTATAGACGTCATCTATACTATAGATACTATACTATAGACGTCATCTATACTATAGTCGTCATCTATACTATAGACGTCATCTATACTATAGACGTCATCTATATTATAGACGTCATCAATACTATAGACGTCATCTATACTATAGTCGTCATCTATACTATAGTCATCATCTATACTATAGACGTCATCTATACTATAGTCATCATCTATACTATAGACGTCATCTATACTATAGACGTCATCTATACTATAGTCGTCATCTATACTATAGACGTCATCTATACTATAGTCGTCATCTATACTATAGTCGTCATCTATACTATAGACGTCATCTATACTATAGTCGTCATCTATACTATAGACGTCATCTATACTATAGTCGTCATCTATACTATAGTCGTCATCTATACTATAGACGTCATCTATACTATAGACGTCATCTAAACTATAGTCGTCATCTATACTATAGACGTCATCTATACTATAGACGTCATCTATACTATAGACGTCATCTATACTATAGTCGTCATCTATACTATAGACGTCATCTATACTATAGACGTCATCTATACTATAGTCGTCATCTATACTATAGCCATCATCTATACTATAGACGTCATCTTTACTATAGTCGTCATCTATAATATAGACGTCATCTATACTATAGACGTCATCTATACTATAGACGTCATCTATACTATAGACGTCATCTATACTATAGTCGTCATCTATACTATAGTCGTCATCTATACTATAGACGTCATCTATACTATAGACGTCATCTAAACTATAGTCGTCACCTATACTATAGTAGTCATCTATACTATAGACGTCATCTATACTATAGATACTATACTATAGACGTCATCTATACTATAGATACTATACTATAGACGTCATCTATACTATAGTCGTCATCTATACTATAGACGTCATCTATACTATAGACGTCATCTATATTATAGACGTCATCAATACTATAGACGTCATCTATACTATAGTCGTCATCTATACTATAGTCATCATCTATACTATAGACGTCATCTATACTATAGTCATCATCTATACTATAGACGTCATCTATACTATAGACGTCATCTATACTATAGTCGTCATCTATACTATAAACGTCATCTATACTATAGTCGTCACCTATACTATAGTAGTCATCTATACTATAGACGTCATCTATACTATAGATACTATACTATAGACGTCATCTATACTATAGATACTATACTATAGACGTCATCTATACTATAGTCGTCATCTATACTATAGACGTCATCTATACTATAGACGTCATCTATATTATAGACGTCATCAATACTATAGACGTCATCTATACTATAGTCGTCATCTATACTATAGTCATCATCTATACTATAGACGTCATCTATACTATAGTCATCATCTATACTATAGACGTCATCTATACTATAGACGTCATCTATACTATAGTCGTCATCTATACTATAGACGTCATCTATACTATAGTCGTCATCTATACTATAGTCGTCATCTATACTATAGACGTCATCTATACTATAGTCGTCATCTATACTATAGACGTCATCTATACTATAGTCGTCATCTATACTATAGTCGTCATCTATACTATAGACGTCATCTATACTATAGACGTCATCTAAACTATAGTCGTCATCTATACTATAGACGTCATCTATACTATAGACGTCATCTATACTATAGACGTCATCTATACTATAGTCGTCATCTATACTATAGACGTCATCTATACTATAGTCGTCATCTATACTATAGACGTCATCTATACTATAGACGTCATCTATACTTTAGTCGTCATCTATACTTAGACGTCATCTATACTATAGACGTCATCTATACTATAGTCGTCATCTATACTATAGCCATCATCTATACTATAGACGTCATCTTTACTATAGTCGTCATCTATAATATAGACGTCATCTATACTATAGACGTCATCTATACTATAGACGTCATCTATACTATAGACGTCATCTATACTATAGTCGTCATCTATACTATAGTCGTCATCTATACTATAGACGTCATCTATACTATAGACGTCATCTAAACTATAGTCGTCATCTATACTATAGTCGTCATCTATACTATAGACGTCATCTATACTATAGTCGTCATCTATACTATAGACGTCATCTATACTATAGACGTCATCTATACTATAGTCGTCATCTATACTATAGACGTCATCTATACTATAGTCGTCATCTATACTATAGACGTCATCTATACTATAGACGTCATCTATACTTTAGTCGTCATCTATACTTAGACGTCATCTATACTATAGACGTCATCTATACTATAGTCGTCATCTATACTATAGCCATCATCTATAATATAGACGTCATCTTTACTATAGTCGTCATCTATACTATAGACGTCATCTATACTATAGACGTCATCTATACTATAGACGTCATCTATACTATACACGTCATCTATACTATAGTCGTCATCTATACTATACACGTCATCTATACTATAGACGTCATCTATACTATAGTCGTCATCTATACTATACACGTCATCTATACTATAGACGTCATCTATACTATAGTCGTCATCTATACTATAGACGTCATCTATACTATAGACGTCATCTATACTATAGACGTCATCTATACTATAGTCGTCATCTATAACATAGACGTCATCTATACTATAGACGTCATCTATACTATAGACGTCATCTATACTATAGACGTCATCTATACTATAGACGTCATCTATACTATAGACGTCATCTATACTATAGACGTCATCTATACTATAGACGTCATCTATACTATAGACCTCATCTATACTATAGACGTCATCTATACTATAGTCGTCATCTATACTATATACGTCATCTATACTATAGACGTCATCTATACTATAGTCGTCATCTATACTATAGACGTCATCTATGCTATAGACGTCATCTATACTATAGACGTCATCTATACTATAGTCGTCATCTATACTATAGACGTCATCTATACTATAGACGTCATCTATACTATAGACGTCATCTATACTATAGACGTCATCTATACTATAGACGTCATCTATACTATAGACGTCATCTATAGTATAGACGTCATCTATACTATAGACGTCATCTATACTATAGACGTCATCTATACTATAGACGTCATCTGTACTATAGTCGTCATCTATACTATAGACGTCATCTATACTATAGTCGTCATCTATACTATAGACGTCATCTATACTATAGACGTCATCTATACTATAGACGTCATCTATACTATAGACGTCATCTATACTATAGACGTCATCTATACTATAGATACTATACTATAGACGTCATCTATACTATAGTCGTCATCTATACTATAGACGTCATCTATACTATAGACGTCATCTATATTATAGACGTCATCAATACTATAGACGTCATCTATACTATAGTCGTCATCTATACTATAGTCATCATCTATACTATAGACGTCATCTATACTATAGTCATCATCTATACTATAGACGTCATCTATACTATAGACGTCATCTATACTATAGTCGTCATCTATACTATAGACGTCATCTATACTATAGTCGTCATCTATTTTATAGACGTCATCTATACTATAGACGTCATCTATACTATAGTCGTCATCTATACTATAGACGTCATCTATACTATAGTCGTCATCTATACTATAGACGTCATCTATACTATAGACGTCATCTATACTTTAGTCGTCATCTATACTATAGTCGTCATCTATACTATAGTCATCATCTATACTATAGACGTCATCTATACTATAGTCATCATCTATACTATAGACGTCATCTATACTATAGACGTCATCTATACTATAGTCGTCATCTATACTATAGACGTCATCTATACTATAGTCGTCATCTATACTATAGACGTCATCTATACTATAGACGTCATCTATACTATAGTCGTCATCTATACTATAGACGTCATCTATACTATAGTCGTCATCTATACTATAGACGTCATCAATACTATAGACGTCATCTATACTATAGTCGTCATCTATACTATAGTCATCATCTATACTATAGACGTCATCTATACTATAGTCATCATCTATACTATAGACGTCATCTATACTATAGACGTCATCTATACTATAGTCGTCATCTATACTATAGACGTCATCTATACTATAGTCGTCATCTATACTATAGACGTCATCTATACTATAGACGTCATCTATACTATAGTCGTCATCTATACTATAGACGTCATCTATACTATAGTCGTCATCTATACTATAGACGTCATCTATGCTATAGACGTCATCTATACTATAGACGTCATCTATACTATAGTCGTCATCTATACTATAGACGTCATCTATACTATAGATACTATACTATAGACGTCATCTATACTATAGATACTATACTATAGACGTCATCTATACTATAGTCGTCATCTATACTATAGACGTCATCTATACTATAGACGTCATCTATATTATAGACGTCATCAATACTATAGACGTCATCTATACTATAGTCGTCATCTATACTATAGTCATCATCTATACTATAGACGTCATCTATACTATAGTCATCATCTATACTATAGACGTCATCTATACTATAGACGTCATCTATACTATAGTCGTCATCTATACTATAGACGTCATCTATACTATAGTCGTCATCTATACTATAGTCGTCATCTATACTATAGACGTCATCTATACTATAGTCGTCATCTATACTATAGACGTCATCTATACTATAGTCGTCATCTATACTATAGTCGTCATCTATACTATAGACGTCATCTATACTATAGACGTCATCTAAACTATAGTCGTCATCTATACTATAGACGTCATCTATACTATAGACGTCATCTATACTATAGACGTCATCTATACTATAGTCGTCATCTATACTATAGACGTCATCTATACTATAGTCGTCATCTATACTATAGACGTCATCTATACTATAGACGTCATCTATACTTTAGTCGTCATCTATACTTAGACGTCATCTATACTATAGACGTCATCTATACTATAGTCGTCATCTATACTATAGCCATCATCTATACTATAGACGTCATCTTTACTATAGTCGTCATCTATACTATAGACGTCATCTATACTATAGACGTCATCTATACTATAGACGTCATCTATACTATAGACGTCATCTATACTATAGTCGTCATCTATACTATAGTCGTCATCTATACTACAGACGTCATCTATACTATAGACGTCATCTAAACTATAGTCGTCATCTATACTATAGTCGTCATCTATACTATAGACGTCATCTATACTATAGTCGTCATCTATACTATAGACGTCATCTATACTATAGACGTCATCTATACTATAGTCGTCATCTATACTATAGACGTCATCTATACTATAGTCGTCATCTATACTATAGACGTCATCTATACTATAGACGTCATCTATACTTTAGTCGTCATCTATACTTAGACGTCATCTATACTATAGACGTCATCTATACTATAGTCGTCATCTATACTATAGCCATCATCTATACTATAGACGTCATCTTTACTATAGTCGTCATCTATACTATAGACGTCATCTATACTATAGACGTCATCTATACTATAGACGTCATCTATACTATACACGTCATCTATACTATAGTCGTCATCTATACTATACACGTCATCTATACTATAGACGTCATCTATACTATAGTCGTCATCTATACTATACACGTCATCTATACTATAGACGTCATCTATACTATAGTCTTCATCTATACTATAGTCGTCATCTATACTATAGACGTCATCTATACTATAGACGTCATCTATACTATAGTCGTCATCTATAACATAGACGTCATCTATACTATAGACGTCATCTATACTATAGACGTCATCTATACTATAGACGTCATCTATACTATAGACGTCATCTATACTATAGACGTCATCTATACTATAGACGTCATCTATACTATAGACGTCATCTATACTATAGACGTCATCTATACTATAGACGTCATCTATACTATAGACCTCATCTATACTATAGACGTCATCTATACTATAGTCGTCATCTATACTATATACGTCATCTATACTATAGACGTCATCTATACTATAGTCGTCATCTATACTATAGACGTCATCTATGCTATAGACGTCATCTATACTATAGACGTCATCTATACTATAGTCGTCATCTATACTATAGACGTCATCTATACTATAGTCGTCATCTATACTATAGACGTCATCTATACTATAGACGTCATCTATACTATAGACGTCACCTATACTATAGTCGTCATCTATACTATAGACGTCATCTATACTATAGACGTCATCTATACTATAGACGTCATCTATACTATAGACGTCATCTGTACTATAGTCGTCATCTATACTATAGACGTCATCTATACTATAGTCGTCATCTATACTATAGACGTCATCTATACTATAGACGTCATCTACACTATAGACGTCATCTATACTATAGACGTCATCTATACTATAGACGTCATCTATACTATAGACGTCATCTATACTATAGACGTCATCTATACTATAGACGTCATCTATACTATAGTCGTCATCTATACTATAGTCGTCATCTATACTATAGACGTCATCTATACTATAGTCGTCATCTATACTATAGACGTCATCTATACTATAGACGTCATCTATACTATAGACGTCATCTATACTATAGTCGTCATCTATACTATAGTCGCCATCTATACTATTGACTTCATCTATACTATAGACGTCATCTATACTATAGACGTCATCTATACTATAGTCGTCATCTATACTATAGACGTCATCTATACTATAGTCGTCATCTATACTATAGACGTCATCTATACTATAGTCGTCATCTATACTATAGACGTCATCTATACTATAGACGTCATCTATACTATAGTCGTCATCTATACTATAGACGTCATCTACACTATAGACGTCATCTGTACTATAGTCATCATCTATACTATAGACGTCATCTATACCATAGACGTCATCTATACTATAGACACTATAGACGTCATCTATACTATAGACGTCATCTATACTATAGACGACATCTATACTATAGTCGACATCTATACTAAAGACGTCATCTATACTATAGTCGTCATCTATACTATAGACGTCATCTATACTATAGACGTCATCTATACTATAGTCGTCATCTATACTATAGACGTCATCTACACTATAGACGTCATCTATACTATAGACGTCATCTATACTATAGACGTCATCTATACTATAGTCGTCATCTATACTATAGACGTCATCTATACTATAGACGTCATCTATACTATAGCCGTCATCTATACTATAGTCGTCATCTATACTATAGACGTCATCTATACTATAGACGTCATCTATACTATAGTCGTCATCTATACTATAGTCATCATCTATACTATAGACGTAATCTATACTATAGACGTCATCTATACTATAGACGTCATCTATACTATAGTCGTCATCTATACTATAGTCGTCATCTATACTATAGTCGACATCTATACTATAGTCGTCATCTATACTATAGACGTCATCTACACTATAGACGTCATCTATACTATAGACGTCATCTATACTATAGACGTCATCTATACTATAGTCGTCATCTATACTATAGACGTCATCTATACTATAGACGTCATCTATACTATAGACGTCATCTATACTATAGCCGTCATCTATACTATAGACGTCATCTATACTATAGACGTCATCTATACTATAGTCCTCATCTATACTATAGTCATCATCTATACTATAGACGTAATCTATACTATAGACGTCATCTATACTATAGACGTCATCTATACTATAGTCGTCATCTATACTATAGACGTCATCTATACTATAGACGTCATCTATACTATAGTCGTCATCTACACTATAGACGTCATCTATACTATAGACGTTATCTATACTATATTCGTCATCTATACTATAGACGTCATCTATACTATAGACGTCATCTATACTATTGACGTCATCTATACTATAGACGTCATCTATACTATGGTCATCATCTATACTATAGACGTCATCTATACTATAGACGTCATCTATACTATAGACGTCATCTATACTATAGACGTCATCTATACTATAGACGACATCTATACTATAGTCGTCATCTATACTAAAGACGTAATCTATACTATAGTCGTCATCTATACTATAGACGTCATCTATACTATAGACGTCATCTATACTATAGACGTCATCTATACTATAGACGTCATCTATACTATAGTCGTCATCTATACTATAGACGTCATCTATACTATAGACGTCATCTATACTATAGACGTAATCTATACTATAGTCGTCATCTATACTATAGTCGTCATCTATACTATAGACGTCATCTATACTATAGACGTCATCTATACTATAGCCGTCATCTATACTATAGTCGTCATCTATACTATAGACATCATCTATACTATAGACGTCATCTATACTATAGTCGTCATCTATACTATAGTCATCATCTATACTATAGACGTAATCTATACTATAGACGTCATCTATACTATAGACGTCATCTATACTATAGTCGTCATCTATACTATAGTCGTCATCTATACTATAGTCGTCATCTATACTATAGTCGACATCTATACTATAGTCGTCATCTATACTATAGACGTCATCTACACTATAGACGTCATCTATACTATAGACGTCATCTATACTATAGACGTCATCTATACTATAGTCGTCATCTATACTATAGACGTCATCTATACTATAGACGTCATCTATACTATAGACGTCATCTATACTATAGCCGTCATCTATACTATAGACGTCATCTATACTATAGACGTCATCTATACTATAGTCCTCATCTATACTATAGTCATCATCTATACTATAGACATAATCTATACTATAGACGTCATCTATACTATAGACGTCATCTATACTATAGTCGTCATCTATACTATAGACGTCATCTATACTATAGTCGTCATCTATACTATAGACGTCATCTATACTATAGACGTCATCTATACTATAGTCGTCATCTACACTATAGACGTCATCTATACTATAGACGTTATCTATACTATATTCGTCATCTATACTATAGACGTCATCTATACTATAGACGTCATCTATACTATTGACGTCATCTATACTATAGACGTCATCTATACTATAGTCATCATCTATACTATAGACGTCATCTATACTATAGACGTCATCTATACTATAGACGTCATCTATACTATAGACGTCATCTATACTATAGACGTCATCTATACTATAGATGACATCTATACTATAGTCGTCATCTATACTAAAGACGTAATCTATGCTATAGTCGTCATCTATACTATAGACGTCATCTATACTATAGACGTCATCTATACTATAGACGTCATCTATACTATAGACGTCATCTATACTATAGACGTCATCTATACTATAGTCGTCATCTATACTATAGACGTCATCTATACTATAGACGTCATCTATACTATAGACGTCATCTATACTATAGACGTAATCTATACTATAGTCGTCATCTATACTATAGTCGTCATCTATACTATAGGCGTCATCTATACTATAGACGTCATCTATACTATAGACGTAATCTATACTATAGACGTCATCTATACTATAGTCATCATCTATACTATAGTCATCATCTATACTATAGACGTCATCTATACTATAGACGTCATCTATACTATACTCGTCATCTAAACTATAGACGTCATCTATACTATAGACGTCATCTACACTATAGTCGTCATCTATACTATAGACGTCATCTATACTATAGTCGTCATCTATACTATAGACGACATCTATACTATAGTCGTCATCTATACTATAGACGTCATCTATACTATAGACGTCATCTATACTATAGACGTCAACTATACTAAAGACGTCATCTATACTATAGTCGTCATCTATACTATAGTCATCATCTATACTATAGTCATCATCTATACTATAGACGTCATCTATACTATAGACGTCATCTATACTATAGTCATCATCTATACTATAGTCGTCATCTATACTATAGACGTCATCTATACTATAGACGTCATCTATACTATAGACGTCATCTATACTATAGACGTCATCTATACTATAGTCGTCATCTATACTAAAGACGTCATCTATACTATAGTCGTCATCTATACTATAGACGTCATCTATACTATAGACGTCATCTATACTATAGTCGTCATCTATACTATAGTCGTCATCTATACTATAGACGTCATCTATACTATAGACGTCATCTATACTATAGACGTCATCTATACTATAGATGTCATCTGTACTATAGTCGTCATCTATACTATAGACGTCATCTATACTATAGACGTCATCTATACTATAGTCGTCATCTATACTATAGTCGTCATCTATACTATAGACGTCATCTATACTATAGACGTCATCTATACTATATTCGTCATCTATACTATAGACGTCATCTATACTATAGACGTCATCTATACTATAGTCGTCATCTATACTATAGACGTCATCTACACTATAGTCGTCATCCATACTATAGACGTCATCTATACTATAGACGTCATCTATACTATAGACGTCATCTATACTATAGTCGTCATCTATACTATAGACGTCATCTATACTATAGACGTCATCTATACTATAGACGTCATCTATACTATAGTCGTCATCTATACTATAGTCATCATCTATACTATAGACGTCATCTATACTATAGACGTCATCTATACTATAGACTTCATCTATACTATAGACGTCATCTATACTATAGTCGTCATCTATACTATAGTCATCATCTATACTATAGACGTAATCTATACTATAGACGTCATCTATACTATAGTCGTCATCTATACTATAGACGTCATCTATACTATAGACGTCATCTATACTATAGTCGTCATCTATACTATAGTCATCATCTATACTATAGACGTCATCTATACTATAGACTTCATCTATACTATAGACGTCATCTATACTATAGTCGTCATCTATACTATAGTCATCATCTATACTATAGACGTAATCTATACTATAGACGTCATCTATACTATAGTCGTCATCTATACTATAGACGTCATCTATACTATAGACGTCATCTATACTATAGACGTCATCTGTACTATAGTCATCATCTATACTATAGACGTCATCTATACTATAGACGTCATCTATACTATAGACGTCATCTATACTATAGACGTCATCTATACTATAGACGTCATCTATACTATAGACGTCATCTATACTATAGTCGTCATCTATACTATAGACGTCATCTATACTATAGACGTCATCTATACTATAGTCGTCATCTATACTATAGACGTCATCTATACTATAGACGTCACCTATACTATAGTCGTCATCTATACTATAGACGTCATCTATACTATAGACGTCATCTATACTATAGACGTCATCTATACTATAGACGTCATCTATACTATAGACTTCATCTATACTATAGTCGTCATCTATACTATAGACGTCATCTATACTATAGTCGTCATCTATACTATAGACGTCATCTATACTATAGACGTCATCTATACTATAGACGTCATCTATACTATAGACGTCATCTATACTATAGACGTCATCTATACTATAGTCGTCATCTATACTATAGTCGTCATCTATACTATAGACGTCATCTATACTATAGTCGTCATCTATACTATAGTCGTCATCTATACTATAGACGTCATCTATACTATAGACGTCATCTATACTATAGACGTCATCTATACTATAGTCGTCATCTATACTATAGTCGCCATCTATACTATAGACTTCATCTATACTATAGTCGTCATCTATACTATAGACGTCATCTATACTATAGTCGTCATCTATACTATAGACGTCATCTATACTATAGACGTCATCTATACTATAGTCGTCATCTATACTATAGACGTCATCTATACTATAGACGTCATCTATACTATAGTCGTCATCTATACTATAGACGTCTTTTATACTATAGACGTCTTTTGTACTATAGTCATCATCTATACTATAGACGTCATCTATACTATAGACGTCATCTATACTATAGACGTCATCTATACTATAGACGTCATCTATACTATAGACGTCATCTATACTATAGACGTCATCTATACTATAGACGTCATCTATACTATAGACGTCATCTATACTATAGACGACATCTATACTATAGTCGACATCTATACTAAAGACGTCATCTATACTATAGTCGTCATCTATACTATAGACGTCATCTATACTATAGTCGTCATCTATACTATAGACGTCATCTATACTATAGACGTCATCTATACTATAGACGTCATCTATACTATAGACGTCATCTATACTATAGACGTCATCTATACTATAGTCGTCATCTATACTATAGACGTCATCAATACTATAGACGTCATCTATACTATAGCCGTCATCTATACTATAGTCGTCATCTATACTATAGACGTCATCTATACTATAGACGTCATCTATACTATAGTCGTCATCTATACTATAGTCATCATCTATACTATAGACGTAATCTATACTATAGACGTCATCTATACTATAGACGTCATCTATACTATAGTCGTCATCTATACTATAGACGTCATCTATACTATAGACGTCATCTATACTATAGTCGTCATCTATACTATAGACGTCATCTATACTATAGACGTCATCTATACTATATTCATCATCTATACTATAGACGTCATCTATACTATAGACGTCATCTATACTATAGACGTCATCTATACTATAGACGTCATCTATACTATAGACGTCATCTATACTATAGACGTCATCTATACTATAGACGTCATCTATACTATAGACGTCATCTATACTATAGACGTCATCTGTTCTATAGTCATCATCTATACTATAGACGTCATCTATACTATAGACGTCATCTATACTATAGACGTCATCTATACTATAGACGTCATCTATACTATAGTCGTCATCTATACTATAGACGTCATCTATACTATAGACGTCATCTATACTATAGACGTCATCTATACTATAGACGTCATCTATACTATAGACGTCATCTATACTATAGACGTCATCTATACTATAGACGTCATCTATACTATAGACGTCATCTATACTATAGACGTCATCTATACTATAGTCATCATCTATACTATAGACGTCATCTATACTATAGACGTCATCTATACTATAGACGTCATCTATACTATAGACGTCATCTATACTATAGACGTCATCTGTACTATAGTCATCATCTATACTATAGACGTCATCTATACTATAGACGTCATCTATACTATAGACGTCATCTATACTATAGACGTCATCTATACTATAGTCGTCATCTATACTATAGACGTCATCTATACTATAGACGTCATCTATACTATAGACGTCATCTATACTATAGACGTCATCTATACTATAGACGTCATCTATACTATAGACGTCATCTATACTATAGACGTCATCTATACTATAGACGTCATCTATACTATAGTCATCATCTATACTATAGACGTCATCTATACTATAGACGTCATCTATACTATAGACGTCATCTATACTATAGACGTCATCTATACTATAGACGTCATCTATACTATAGACGTCATCTATACTATAGTCGTCATCTATACTATAGACGTCATCTATACTATAGACGTCATCTATACTATAGACGTCATCTATACTATAGACGTCATCTATACTATAGACGTCATCTATACTATAGTCATCATCTATACTATAGACGTCATCTATACTATAGACGTCATCTATACTATAGACGTCATCTATACTATAGACGTCATCTATACTATAGACGTCATCTATACTATAGACGTCATCTATACTATAGTCGTCATCTATACTATAGACGTCATCTATACTATAGACGTCATCTATACTATAGACGTCATCTATACTATAGACGTCATCTATACTATAGACGTCATCTATACTATAGACGTCATCTATACTATAGTCGTCATCTATACTATAGTCGTCATCTATACTATAGGCGTCATCTATACTATAGACGTCATCTATACTATAGACGTAATCTATACTATAGACGTCATCTATACTGTAGTCATCATCTATACTGTAGTCATCATTTATACTATAGTCATCATCTATACTATAGACGTCATCTATACTATAGACGTCATCTATACTATACTCGTCATCTAAACTATAGACGTCATCTATACTATAGTCGTCATCTATACTATAGACGTCATCTATACTATAGTCGTCATTTATACTATAGACGACATCTATACTATAGTCGTCATCTATACTATAGACGTCATCTATACTATAGACGTCATCTATACTATAGACGTCAACTATACTATAGACGTCATCTATACTATAGTCGTCATCTATACTATAGTCATCATCTATACTATAGTCATCATGTATACTATAGACGTCATCTATACTATAGACGTCATCTATACTATAGACGTCATCTGTACTATAGTCATCATCTATACTATAGACGTCATCTATACTATAGACGTCATCTATACTATAGACGTCATCTATACTATAGTCGTCATCTATACTAAAGACGTCATCTATACTATAGTCGTCATCTATACTATAGACGTCATCTATACTATAGACGTCATCTATACTATAGTCGTCATCTATACTATAGTCGTCATCTATACTATAGACGTCATCTATACTATAGACGTCATCTATACTATAGACGTCATCTATACTATAGATGTCATCTGTACTATAGTCGTCATCTATAATATAGACGTCATCTATACTATAGACGTCATCTATTCTATAGACGTCATCTATACTATAGACGTCATCTATACTATAGACGTCATCTATACTATAGACGTCATCTATACTATAGACGTCATCTATACTATAGACGTCATCTATACTATAGTCGTCATCTATACTATAGTCGTCATCTATACTATAGTCATCATCTATACTATAGACGTCATCTATACTATAGTCGTCATCTATACTATAGACGTCATCTATACTATAGACGTCATCTATACTTTAGACGTCATCTATACTGTAGTCATCATCTATACTGTAGTCATCATTTATACTATAGTCATCATCTATACTATAGACGTCATCTATACTATAGACGTCATCTATACTATACTCGTCATCTAAACTATAGACGTCATCTATACTATAGTCGTCATCTATACTATAGTCATCATCTATACTATAGACGTCATCTATACTATAGTCGTCATCTATACTATAGACGTCATCTATACTATAGACGTCATCTATACTTTAGACGTCATCTATACTGTAGTCATCATCTATACTGTAGTCATCATTTATACTATAGTCATCATGTATACTATAGACGTCATCTATACTATAGACGTCATCTATACTATAGACGTCATCTGTACTATAGTCATCATCTATACTATAGACGTCATCTATACTATAGACGTCATCTATACTATAGACGTCATCTATACTATAGTCGTCATCTATACTAAAGACGTCATCTATACTGTAGTCATCATCTATACTGTAGTCATCATTTATACTATAGTCATCATCTATACTATAGACGTCATCTATACTATAGACGTCATCTATACTATACTCGTCATCTAAACTATAGACGTCATCTATACTATAGTCGTCATCTATACTATAGACGTCATCTATACTATAGTCGTCATTTATACTATAGACGACATCTATACTATAGTCGTCATCTATACTATAGACGTCATCTATACTATAGACGTCATCTATACTATAGACGTCAACTATACTATAGACGTCATCTATACTATAGTCGTCATCTATACTATAGTCATCATCTATACTATAGTCATCATGTATACTATAGACGTCATCTATACTATAGACGTCATCTATACTATAGACGTCATCTGTACTATAGTCATCATCTATACTATAGACGTCATCTATACTATAGACGTCATCTATACTATAGACGTCATCTATACTATAGTCGTCATCTATACTAAAGACGTCATCTATACTATAGTCGTCATCTATACTATAGACGTCATCTATACTATAGACGTCATCTATACTATAGTCGTCATCTATACTATAGTCGTCATCTATACTATAGACGTCATCTATACTATAGACGTCATCTATACTATAGACGTCATCTATACTATAGATGTCATCTGTACTATAGTCGTCATCTATAATATAGACGTCATCTATACTATAGACGTCATCTATTCTATAGACGTCATCTATACTATAGACGTCATCTATACTATAGACGTCATCTATACTATAGACGTCATCTATACTATAGACGTCATCTATACTATAGACGTCATCTATACTATAGTCGTCATCTATACTATAGTCGTCATCTATACTATAGTCATCATCTATACTATAGACGTCATCTATACTATAGTCGTCATCTATATTATAGACGTCATCTATACTATAGACGTCATCTATACTTTAGACGTCATCTATACTGTAGTCATCATCTATACTGTAGTCATCATTTATACTATAGTCATCATCTATACTATAGACGTCATCTATACTATAGACGTTATCTATACTATACTCGTCATCTAAACTATAGACGTCATCTATACTATAGTCGTCATCTATACTATAGAGGTCATCTATACTATAGTCGTCATCTATACTATAGACGACATCTATACTATAGTCGTCATCTATACTATAGACGTCATCTATACTATAGACGTCATCTATACTATAGACGTCAACTATACTATAGACGTCATCTATACTATAGTCGTCATCTATACTATAGTCATCATCTATACTATAGTCATCATGTATACTATAGACGTCATCTATACTATAGACGTCATCTATACTATAGACGTCATCTGTACTATAGTCATCATCTATACTATAGACGTCATCTATACTATAGACGTCATCTATACTATAGTCGACATCTACACTATAGTCGTCATCTATACTATAGTCATCATCTATACTATAGACGTCATCTATACTATAGTCGTCATCTATACTATAGACGTCATCTATACTATAGACGTCATCTATACTATAGACGTCATCTATACTATAGACGTCATCTATACTATAGTCGTCATCTATACTATAGACGTCATCTATACTATAGTCGTCATCTATACTATAGACGTCATCTATACTATAGTCGTCATCTATACTATAGACGTCATCTATACTATAGACGTCATCTATACTATACACGTCATCTATACTATAGACGTCATCTATACTATAGTCGTCATCTATACTATAGACGTCATCTATACTATAGACGTCATCTATACTATAGACGTCATCTATACTATAGTCGTCATCTATACTATAGACGTCATCTATACTATAGTCGTCATCTATACTATAGACGTCATCTATACTATAGACGTCATCTATACTATAGACGTCATCTATACTATAGACGTCATCTATACTATAGACGTCATCTATACTATAGTCGTCATCTATACTATAGACGTCATCTATACTATAGCCGTCATCTATACTATAGACGTCATCTATACTATAGTCGTCATCTATACTATAGTCATCATCTATACTATAGACGTAATCTATACTATAGACGTCATCTATACTATAGACGTCATCTGTACTATAGTCATCATCTATACTATAGACGTCATCTATACTATAGACGTCATCTATACTATAGACGTCATCTATACTATAGACGTCATCTATACTATAGACGTCATCTATACTATAGACGACATCTATACTATAGTCGTCATCTATACTAAAGACGTCATCTATACTATAGTCGTCATCTATACTATAGACGTCATCTATACTATAGACGTCATCTATACTATAGACGTCATCTATACTATAGTCGTCATCTATACTATAGACGTCATCTTAACTATAGACGTCATCTATACTATAGACGTAATCTATACTATAGTCGTCATCTATACTATAGACGTCATCTATACTATAGACGTCATTTATACTATAGACGTCATCTATACTATAGTCGTCATCTATACTATAGACGTCATCTATACTATAGACGTCATCTATACTATAGACGTCATCTATACTATAGACGTCATCTATACTATAGACGTCATCTATACTATAGTCATCATCTATACTATAGTCACCATCTATACTATAGACGTCATCTATACTATACTCGTCGTCTAAACTATAGACGTCATCTATACTATAGACGTCATCTATACTATAGACGTCATCTATACTATAGACGTCATCTATACTATAGTCGTCATCTATACTATAGACGTCATCTGTACTATAGTCGTCATCTATACTATAGACGTCATCTATACTATAGACGTCATCTATACTATAGTCGTCTTCTATACTATAGACGTCATCTATACTATAGACGTCATCTATACTATAGTCGTCATCTATACTATAGTCATCATCTATACTATAGACGTCATCTATACTATAGTCGTCATCTATACTATAGACGTCATCTATACTATAGACGTCATCTATACTATAGACGTCATCTATACTATAGACGTCATCTATACTATAGACGTCATCTATACTATAGACGTCATCTATACTATAGACGTCATCTATACTATAGACGTCATCTATACTATAGACGTCATCTATACTGTAGTCGTCATCTATACTATAGTCGTAATCTATACTATAGACGTCATCTATACTATAGTCGTCATCTATACTATAGTCGTCATCTATACTATAGTCGTCATCTATACTATAGACGTCATCTATACTATAGACGTCATCTATACTATAGACGTCATCTATACTATAGTCGTCATCTATACTATAGACGTCATCTATACTATAGACGTCATCTATACTATAGACGTCATCTATACTATAGACGTCATCTATACTAAAGACGTCATCTATACTATAGTCGTCATCTATGCTATAGTAATCATCTATACTATAGACGTCATCTATACTATAGACGTCATCTATACTATAGACGTCATCTATACTATAGTCGTCATCTATACTATAAACGTCATCTATACTATAGACGTCATCTACACTATAGACGTCATCTATACTATAGATGTCATCTAAACTATAGACATCTTCTATACTATAGACGTCATCTTTACTAAAGACGTCATCTGTACTATAGTCATCATCTATACTATAGACGTTATCTATACTATAGACGTCATCTATACTATAGACGTCATCTATACTATAGACGTCATCTATACTATAGACGTCATCTATACTATAGACGTCATCTATACTATAGACGTCATCTATACTATAGTCAACATCTATACTATAGACGTCATCTATACTATAGTCATCATCTATACTATAGACGTCATCTATACTATAGACGTATATAGTATAGATGACATCTATATATATATATAGACGACTATAGATAGTCGTCATCTATACTATAGTCGTCATCTATACTATAAACGTCATCTATACTATAGACGTCATCTATACTATAGACGTCATCTATACTATAGTCGTCATCTATACTATAGACGTCATCTATACTATAGACGTCATCTATACTATAGTCGTCATCTATACTATAGACGTCATCTATACTATAGACGTCATCTGTACTATAGACGTCATCTATACTATAGACGTCATCTATACTATAGACGTCATCTATACTATAGACGTCATCTGTACTATAGTCATCATCTATACTATAGACGTCATCTATACTATAGACGTCATCTTTACTATAGACGACATCTATACTATAGTCGTCATCTATACTAAAGACGTCATCTATACTATAGTCGTCATCTATACTATAGACGTCATCTATACTATAGACGTCATCTATACTATAGACGTCATCTATACTATAGTCGTCATCTATACTATAGACATCATCTATACTATAGACGTCATCTATACTATAGTCGTCATCTATACTATAGGCGTCTTCTATACTATAGACGTCATCTATACTATAGACGTCATCTATACTATAGACGTCATCTATACTATAGACGTCATCTATACTATAGACGTCATCTAACCTATAGACGTCATCTATACTATAGACGTCATCTATACTATAGACGTAATCTATACTATAGTCGTCATCTATACTATAGACGTCATCTATACTATAGACGTCATTTATACTATAGACGTCATCTATACTATAGTCGTCATCTATACTATAGACGTCATCTATACTATAGACGTCATCTATACTATAGACGTCATCTATACTATAGACGTCATCTATACTATAGACGTCATCTATACTATAGACGTCATCCATACTATAGTCATCATCTATACTATAGTCACCATCTATACTATAGACGTCATCTATACTATACTCGTCGTCTAAACTATAGACGTCATCTATACTATAGACGTCATCTATACTATAGTCGTCATCTATACTATAGACGTCATCTATACTATAGTCGTCATCTATACTATAGACGTCATCTATACTATAGACGTCATCTATACTATAGACGTCATCTATACTATAGACGTCATCTATACTATAGACGTCATCTATACTATAGACGTCATCTATACTATAGACGTCATCTATACTATAGACGTCATCTATACTATAGACGTCATCTGTACTATAGTCGTCATCTATACTATAGACGTCATCTATACTATAGACGTCATCTATACTATAGACGTCATCTATACTATAGACGTCATCTATACTATAGACGTCATCTATACTATAGACGTCATCTATACTATAGACGTCATCTATACTATAGACGTCATCTATACTATAGTCGTCATCTATACTATAGACGTCATCTATACTATAGTCGTCATCTATACTATAGTCGTCATCTATACTATAGTCATCATATATACTATAGACGTCATCTATACTATAGTCGTCATCTATACTATAGTCGTCATCTATATTATAGACGTCATCTATACTATAGACGTCATCTATACTATAGACGTCATCTATACTATAGACGTCATCTATACTATAGACGTCATCTATACTATAGACGTCATCTGTACTATAGACGTTATCTATACTATAGACGTCATCTATACTATAGACGTCATCTATACTATAGACGTCATCTATACTATAGACGTCATCTATACTATAGACGTCATCTATACTATAGACTTCATCTATACTATAGACGTCATCTATACTATAGACGTCATCTGTACTATAGTCGTCATCTATACTATAGACGTCATCTATACTATAGACGTCATCTATACTATAGACGTCATCTATACTATAGTCGTCATCTATACTATAGACGTCATCTATACTATAGACGTCATATATACTATAGTCGTCATCTATACTATAGTCATCATCTATACTATAGACGTCATCTATACTATAGTCGTCATCTATACTATAGTCGTCATCTATACTATAGACGTCATCTATACTATAGACGTCATCTATACTATAGACGTCATCTATACTATAGACGTCATCTATACTATAGTCGTCATCTATACTATAGACGTCATCTGTACTATAGTCGTCATCTATACTATAGACGTCATCTATACTATAGACGTCATCTATACTATAGACGTCATCTATACTATAGTCGTCATCTATACTATAGACGTCATCTATACTATAGACGTCATATATACTATAGTCGTCATCTATACTATAGTCATCATCTATACTATAGACGTCATCTATACTATAGTCGTCATCTATACTATAGTCGTCATCTATACTATAGACGTCATCTATACTATAGACGTCATCTATACTATAGACGTCATCTATACTATAGACGTCATCTATACTATAGTCGTCATCTATACTATAGACGTCATCTATACTATAGTCGTCATCTATACTATAGACGTCATCTATACTATAGTCGTCATCTATACTATAGACGTCATCTATACTATAGTCGTCATCTATACTATAGACGTCATCTATATTATAGTCGTCATCTATACTATAGACGTCATCTATACCATAGACGTCATCTATACTATAGTCGTCATCTATACTATAGACGTCATCTATACTATAGTCGTCATCTATACTATAGACGTCATCTATATTATAGTCGTCATCTATACTATAGACGTCATCTATACTATAGACGTCATCTATACTATAGACGTCATCTATACTATAGTCAACATCTATACTATAGACGTCATCTATACTATAGTCATCATCTATACTATAGACGTCATCTATACTATAGACGTATATAGTATAGATGACATCTATATATATATATAGACGACTATAGATAGTCGTCATCTATACTATAGCCGTCATCTATACTATAAACGTCATCTAGACTATAGACGTCATCTATACTATAGACGTCATCTATACTATAGTCGTCATCTATACTATAGACGTCATCTATACTATAGACGTCATCTATACTATAGTCGTCATCTATACTATAGACGTCATCTATACTATAGACGTCATCTATACTATAGACGTCATCTATACTATAGACGTCATCTGTACTATAGACGTCATCTATACTATAGACGTCATCTATACTATAGACGTCATCTATACTATAGACGTCATCTATACTATAGACGTCATCTATACTATAGTCATCATCTATACTATAGACGTCATCTATACTATAGACGTCATCTTTACTATAGACGACATCTATACTATAGTCGTCATCTATACTAAAGACGTCATCTATACTATAGTCGTCATCTATACTATAGACGTCATCTATACTATAGACGTCATCTATACTATAGTCGTCATCTATACTATAGTCGTCATCTATACTATAGGCGTCATCTATACTATAGACATCATCTATACTATAGACGTCATCTATACTATAGTCGTCATCTATACTATAGGCGTCATCTATACTATAGACGTCATCTATACTATAGACGTCATCTATACTATAATCGTCATCTATACTATAGACGTCATCTATACTATAGACGTCATCTATACTATAGTCGTCATCTATACTATAGACGTCATCTATACTATAGACGTCATCTATACTATAGACGTCATCTATACTATAGACGTCGTCTATACTATAGACGTCATCTGTACTATAGTCATCATCTATACTATAGACGTCATCTATACTATAGACGTCATCTATACTATAGACGACATCTATACTATAGTCGTCATCTATACTAAAGACGTCATCTATACTATAGTCGTCATTTATAATATAGACGTCATCTATACTATAGACGTCATCTAACCTATAGACGTCATCTATACTATAGACGTCATCTATACTATAGTCGTCATCTATACTATAGACGTCATCTATACTATAGACGTCATCTATACTATAGACGTCATCTATACTATAGACGTCATCTATACTATAGACGTCATCTATACTATAGACGTCATCTATACTATAGACGTCATCTATACTATAGTCGTCATCTATACTATAGACGTCATCTATACTATAGACGTCATCTATACTATAGACGTCATCTATACTATAGACGTCATCTATACTATAGACGTCATCTGTACTATAGTCATCATCTATAATATAGACGTCATCTATACTATAGACGTCATCTATACTATAGACGTCATCTATACTATAGACGACATATATACTATAGTCGTCATCTATACTAAAGACGTCATCTATACTATAGTCGTCATCTATACTATAGACGTCATCTATACTATAGACGTCATCTATACTATAGACGTCATCTATACTATAGACGTCATCTATACTATAGACGTCATCTATACTATAGACGTCATCTATACTATAGACGTCATCTATACTATAGACGACATCTATACTATAGTCGTCATCTATACTAAAGACGTCATCTATACTATAGTCGTCATTTATACTATAGACGTCATCTATACTATACACGTCATCTATACTATAGACGTCATCTATACTATAGACGTCATCTATACTATAGACGTCATCTATACTATAGTCGTCATCTATACTATAGACGTCATCTAAACTTTAGTCGTCATCTATACTATAGACGTCATCTATACTATAGTCGTCATCTATACTATAGACGTCATCTATACTATAGACGTCATCTATACTATAGATGTCATCTATACTATAGACGTCATCTGTACTATAGACGTCATCTTTACTATAGACGTCATCTGTACTATAGTCATCATCTATACTATAGACGTTATCTATACTATAGACATCATCTATACTATAGACGTCATCTATACTATAGACATCATCTATACTATAGACGTCATCTATACTATAGACGTCATCTATACTATAGACGTCATCTATACTATAGTCAACATCTATACTATAGACGTCATCAATACTATAGTCATCATCTATACTATAGACGTCATCTATACTATAGACGTATATAGTATAGATGACATCTATATATATATATAGACGACTATAGATAGTCGTCATCTATACTATAGTCGTCATCTATACTATAAACGTCATCTATACTATAGACGTCATCTATACTATAGACGTCATCTATACTATAGTCGTCATCTATACTATAGACGTCATCTATACTATAGACGTCATCTATACTATAGTCGTCAACTATACTATAGACGTCATCTATACTATAGACGTCATCTGTACTATAGACGTCATCTATACTATAGACGTCATCTGTACTATAGACGTCATCTATACTATAGACGTCATCTATACTATAGACGTCATCTATACTATAGACGTCATCTGTACTATAGTCATCATCTATACTATAGACGTCATCTATACTATAGACGTCATCTATACTATAGTCGACATCTATGCTATAGTCGTCATCTATACTAAAGACGTCATCTATACTAAAGTCGTCATCTATACTATAGACGTCATCTATACTATAGACGTCATCTATACTATAGACGTCATCTATACTATAGACGTCATCTATACTATAGACGTCATCTATACTATAGACGTCATCTATACTACAGACGTCATCTATACTATAGACGTCCTCTATACTATAGTCGTCATCTATACTATAGACGTCATCTATACTATAGACGTCATCTATACTATAGACGTCATCTATACTATAGTCGTCATCTATACTATAGACGTCATCTATACTATAGTCGTCATCTATACTATAGACGTCATCTATACTATAGTCGTCATCTATACTATAGACGTCATCTATACTATAGACGTCATCTATCGTCATCGTCGTTATAGATGACGTCTATAGTATAAGTGACGTCTATAGTATAGATGACGTCTATAGTATAGATGACGACTATCGTATAGATGACGACTATAGTATAAATGACGTCTATAGTATAGATGACGACTATAGTATAAATGACGTCTATAGTATAGATGTCGTCTATAGTCTAGATGACGACTATAGTATAGATGACGTCTATAGTATAGATGACGTCTATTGTATAGATGACGTCTATAGTATAGATGACGTGTATAGTATAGATGACGTCTATAGTATAGATGACGTGTATAGTATAGATGACGTCTATAGTATAAATGACGTCTATAGTATAGATGACGTCTATAGTATAAATGACGTCTCTAGTATAGATGACGTCTCTAGTATAGATGACGTCTCTAGTATAGATGACGACTATAGTATAGATGACGTCTATAGTATAGATGACGACTATATTATAGATGGCGTCTATAGTATAGATGACGACTATATTATAGATGGCGTCTATAGTATAGATGACGACTATATTATAGATGACGACTATAGTATAGATGACGTCTATAGTATAGATGACGTCTATAGTATAGATGACGACTATAGTATAGATGACGTCTATAGTATAGATGACGTCTATAGTATAGATGACGACTATAGTATAGATGACGTCTATAGTATAGATGACGTCTATAGTATAGATGACGTCTATAGTATAGATGACGTCTATAGTATAGATGACGTCTATAGTATAGATGACGACTATAGTATAGATGACGTCTATAGTATAGATGACGTCTTTAGTATAGATGATGACTATAGTATAGATGACGTCTTTAGTATAGATGACGTCTATAGTATAGATGACGTCTATAGTATAGATGACGTCTATAGTATAGATGACGTCTATAGTATAGATGACGTCTTTAGTATAGATGATGACTATAGTATAGATGACGTCTATGGTATAGATGACGTCTATAGTATAGATGACGTCTATAGTATAGATGACGTCTATAGTATAGATGACGACTATAGTATAGATGACGTCTATAGTGTAGATGGCGACTATAGTATAGATGACGTCTATAGTATAGATGACGTCTATAGTATAGATGACGTCTATAGTATAGATGACGACTATAGTATAGATGACGTGTATAGTATAGATGACGTCTATAGTATAGATGACGACTATAGTATAGATGACGTCTATAGTATAGATGACGTCTATAGTATAGATGACGTCTATAGTATAGATGACGTCTATAGTATAGATGACGTCTATAGTATAGTTGACGTCTAAAGTATAGATGACGACTATAGTATAGATGACGTGTATAGTATAGATGACGTCTATAGTATAGATAACGACTATAGTATAGATGACGTCTATAGTATAGATGACGTCTATAGTATAGATGACGTCTATAGTAAAGATGACGTCTATAGTATAGATGACGACTATAGTATAGATGACGTCTATAGTATAGATGTCGTCTATAGTATAGATGTCGTCTATAGTATAGATGACGACTATAGTATAGATGACGTCTATAGTATAGATGACGTCTATAGTATAGATGACGTCTATAGTATAGATGACGACTATAGTATAGATGACGTCTATAGTATAGATGACGTCTATAGTATAGATGACGTCTATAGTATAGATGACGTCTATAGTATAGATGACGTCTAAAGTATAGATGACGTCTATGGTATAGATGACGACTATAGTATAGATGACGTCTATAGTATAGATGACGTCTATGGTATAGATGACGACTATAGTATAGATGACGTCTATAGTATAGATGACGTCTATGGTATAGATGACGACTATAGTATAGATGACGTCTATAGTATAGATGTCGTCTATAGTATAGATGACGACTATAGTATAGATGACGTCTATAGTATAGATGACGTCTATAGTTTAGATGATGTCTATAGTATAGATGACGTCTATAGTATAGATGACGTCTATAGTATAGATGACGTCTATAGTATAGATGACGTCTATAGTATAGATGACGTCTATAGTATAGATGACGTCTATAGTATAGATGACGTCTATAGTATAGATGACGACTATAGTATAGATGACGTCTATAGTATAGATGACGACTATAGTATAGATGACGTCTATAGTATAGATGACGTCTATAGTATAGATGACGTCTATAGTATAGATGACGTCTATAGTATAGATGACGCCTATAGTATAGATGACGTCTATAGTATAGATGACGTCTATAGTATAGATGACGTCTATAGTATAGATGACGTCTATAGTATAGATGACGTCTATAGTATAGATGACGTCTATAGTATAGATGACGTCTATAGTATAGATGACGTCTATTGTATAGATGACGTCTATAGTATAGATGACGTGTATAGTATAGATGACGTCTATAGTATAGATGACGTGTATAGTATAGATGACGTCTATAGTATAAATGACGTCTATAGTATAGATGACGTCTATAGTATAAATGACGTCTCTAGTATAGATGACGTCTCTAGTATAGATGACGTCTCTAGTATAGATGACGACTATAGTATAGATGACGTCTATAGTATAGATGACGACTATATTATAGATGGCGTCTATAGTATAGATGACGACTATATTATAGATGGCGTCTATAGTATAGATGACGACTATATTATAGATGACGACTATAGTATAGATGACGTCTATAGTATAGATGACGTCTATAGTATAGATGACGACTATAGTATAGATGACGTCTATAGTATAGATGACGTCTATAGTATAGATGACGACTATAGTATAGATGACGTCTATAGTATAGATGACGTCTATAGTATAGATGACGTCTATAGTATAGATGACGTCTATAGTATAGATGACGTCTATAGTATAGATGACGTCTATAGTATAGATGACGACTATAGTATAGATGACGTCTATAGTATAGATGACGTCTTTAGTATAGATGATGACTATAGTATAGATGACGTCTTTAGTATAGATGACGTCTATAGTATAGATGACGTATATAGTATAGATGACGTCTATAGTATAGATGACGTCTATAGTATAGATGACGTCTTTAGTATAGATGATGACTATAGTATAGATGACGTCTATGGTATAGATGACGTCTATAGTATAGATGACGTCTATAGTATAGATGACGTCTATAGTATAGATGACGACTATAGTATAGATGACGTCTATAGTGTAGATGGCGACTATAGTATAGATGACGTCTATAGTATAGATGACGTCTATAGTATAGATGACGTCTATAGTATAGATGACGACTATAGTATAGATGACGTGTATAGTATAGATGACGTCTATAGTATAGATGACGACTATAGTATAGATGACGTCTATAGTATAGATGACGTCTATAGTATAGATGACGTCTATAGTATAGATGACGTCTATAGTATAGATGACGTCTATAGTATAGTTGACGTCTAAAGTATAGATGACGACTATAGTATAGATGACGTGTATAGTATAGATGACGTCTATAGTATAGATAACGACTATAGTATAGATGACGTCTATAGTATAGATGACGTCTATAGTATAGATGACGTCTATAGTAAAGATGACGTCTATAGTATAGATGACGACTATAGTATAGATGACGTCTATAGTATAGATGTCGTCTATAGTATAGATGTCGTCTATAGTATAGATGACGACTATAGTATAGATGACGTCTATAGTATAGATGACGTCTATAGTATAGATGACGTCTATAGTATAGATGACGACTATAGTATAGATGACGTCTATAGTATAGATGACGTCTATAGTATAGATGACGTCTATAGTATAGATGACGTCTATAGTATAGATGACGTCTATGGTATAGATGACGACTATAGTATAGATGACGTCTATAGTATAGATGACGTCTATGGTATAGATGACGACTATAGTATAGATGACGTCTATAGTATAGATGACGTCTATAGTATAGATGACGTCTATAGTATAGATGACGTCTATAGTATAGATGACGTCTATAGTATAGATGACGTCTATAGTATAGATGACGTCTATAGTGTAGATGGCGACTATAGTATAGATGACGTCTATAGTATAGATGACGTCTATAGTATAGATGACGTCTATAGTTTAGATGATGTCTATAGTATAGATGACGTCTATAGTATAGATGACGTCTATAGTATAGATGACGTCTATAGTATAGATGACGTCTATAGTATAGATGACGTCTATAGTATAGATGACGTCTATAGTATAGATGACGTCTATAGTATAGATGACGACTATAGTATAGATGACGTCTATAGTATAGATGACGACTATAGTATAGATGACGTCTATAGTATAGATGACGTCTATAGTATAGATGACGTCTATAGTATAGATGACGTCTATAGTATAGATGACGCCTATAGTATAGATGACGTCTATAGTATAGATGACGTCTATAGTATAGATGACGTCTATAGTATAGATGACGTCTATAGTATAGATGACGTCTATAGTATAGATGACGTCTATAGTATAGATGACGTCTATAGTATAGATGACGTCTATAGTATAGATGACGTCTATAGTATAGATGACGTCTATAGTATAGATGACGTCTATAGTATAGATGACGTCTATAGTATAGATGACGACTATAGTATAGATGACGTGTATAGTATAGATGACGTCTATAGTATAGATGACGTCTATAGTATAGATGACGTCTATAGTATAGATGACGTCTATAGTATAGATGACGTCTATAGTATAGATGACGTCTATAGTATAGATGACGTCTATAGTATAGATGACGTCTATAGTATAGATGACGTCTATAGTATAGATGACGTCTATAGTATAGATGACGTCTATAGTATAGATGACGTCTATAGTATAGATGACGTCTATAGTATAGATGACGACTATAGTATAGATGACGTCTATAGTATAGATGACGTCTATAGTATAGATGACGTCTATAGTATAGATGACGTCTATAGTATAGATGACGTCTATAGTATAGATGACGTCTATAGTATAGATGACGTCTATAGTATAGATGACGTCTATAGTATAGATGACGTCTACAGTATAGATGACGTCTATAGTATAGATGACGTCTATAGTATAGATGACGTCTATAGTATAGATGACGACTATAGTATAGATGACGTCTATAGTATAGATGACGTCTATAGTATAGATGACGTCTATAGTATAGATGACGACTATAGTATAGATGACGACTATAGTATAGATGACGTGTATAGTATAGATGACGTGTATAGTATAGATGACGTCTATAGTATAGATGACGACTATAGTATAGATGATGACTATAGTATAGATGACGTCTATAGTATAGATGACGTCTATAGTATAGATGACGTCTATAGTATAGATGACGTCTATAGTATAAATGACGTCTATAGTATAGATGACGTCTATAGTATAGATGACGTCTATGGTATAGATGACGACTATAGTATAGATGACGTCTATAGTATAGATGTCGTCTATAGTATAGATGACGACTATAGTATAGATGACGTCTATAGTATAGATGACGTCTATAGTATAGATGACGTCTATAGTATAGATGATGACTATAGTATAGATGACGTCTATAGTATAGATGACGTCTATAGTATAGATGACGTCTATAGTATAGATGACGTCTATAGTGTAGATGACGACTATAGTATAGATGACGTCTATAGTGTAGATGACGACTATAGTATAGATGACGTCTATAGTATAGATGACGTCTATAGTATAGATGACGACTATAGTATAGATGACGTCTATAGTATAGATGACGTCTATAGTATAGATGACGTCTATAGTATAGATGACGTCTATAGTATAGATGACGTCTATAGTATAGATGACGTCTATAGTATAGATGACGTCTATAGTATAGATGACGTCTATAGTATAGATGACGTCTATAGTATAGATGACGTCTATAGTATAGATGACGTCTATAGTATAGATGACGACTATAGTATAGATGACGTGTATAGTATAGATGACGTCTATAGTATAGATGATGACTATAGTATAGATGACGACTATAGTATAGATGACGACTATAGTATAGATGACGTCTATAGTATAGATGACGTCTATAGTATAGATGACGACTATAGTATAGATGACGTCTATAGTATAGATGATGACTATAGTATAGATGATGTCTATAGTATAGATGACGTCTATAGTATAGATGACGTCTATGGTATAGATGATGACTATAGTATAGATGACGACTATAGTATAGATGACGACTATAGTATAGATGACGTCTATAGTATAGATGACGTCTATAGTGTAGATGACGACTATAGTATAGATGACGTCTATAGTGTAGATGACGACTATAGCATAGATGACGTCTATAGTATAGATGACGTCTATAGTATAGATGACGTCTATAGTATAGATGACGTCTATAGTATAGATGACGTCTGTAGTATAGATGACTTCTATAGTATAGATGACGTCTATAGTATAGATGACGTCTATAGTATAGATGACGTCTATAGTATAGATGACGTCTATAGTATAGATGACGTCTATAGTATAGATGACGTCTATAGTATAGATGACGTCTATAGTATAGATGACGTCTATAGTATAGATGACGTCTATAGTATAGATGACGTCTATAGTATAGATGACGTCTATAGTATAGATGACGTCTATAGTATAGATGACGACTATAGTATAGATGACGTGTATAGTATAGATGACGTCTATAGTATAGATGATGACTATAGTATAGATGACGACTATAGTATAGATGACGACTATAGTATAGATGACGTCTATAGTATAGATGACGTCTATAGTTTAGATGACGTCTATAGTATAGATGACGACTATAGTATAGATGACGTCTATAGTATAGATGACGTCTATAGTATAGATGACGTCTATAGTATAGATGACGTCCATAGTATAGATGACGTCTATAGTATAGATGACGTCTATAGTATAGATGACGACTATAGTATAGATGACGTCTATAGTATAGATGACGTCTATAGTATAGATGACGACTATAGTATAGATGACGTTTATAGTATAGATGACGACTATAGTATAGATGACGTGTATAGTATAGATGACGTCTATAGTATAGATGACGACTATAGTATAGATGACGTCTATAGTATAGATGACGTCTTTAGTATAGATGATGACTAAAGTATAGATGACGTCTATAGTACAGATGACGGCTATAGTATAGATGACGTCTATAGTATAGATGACGTCTTTAGTATAGATGATGACTATAGTATAGATGACGTCTATAGTATAGATGACGTCTATAGTATAGATGACGTCTATAGTATAGATGACGTCTATAGTATAGATGACGACTATAGTATAGATGACGTCTATAGTATAGATGACGTCTATAGTATAGATGACGTCTATAGTATAGATGACGTCTATAGTATAGATGACGACTATAGTATAGATGACGTCTATAGTATAGATGACGTCTATAGTATAGATGACGACTATAGTATAGATGACGTCTAGATTAGATGACGTCTAGATAGATGACGTGTAGTATAGATGACGTGTATAGTATAGATGACGTCTATAGTATAGATGACGTCTATAGTATAGATGACGTGTATAGCATAGATGACGTCTATAGTATAGATGATGACTATAGTATAGATGACGACTATAGTATAGATGACGACTATAGTATAGATGACGTCTATAGTATAGATGACGTCTATAGTATAGATGACGACTATAGTATAGATGACGTCTATAGTATAGATGACGACTATAGTATAGATGACGTGTATAGTATAGATGACGTCTATAGTATAGATGACGTCTATAGTATAGATGACGACTATAGTATAGATGACGTCTATAGTATAGATGACGACTATAGTATAGATGACGTGTATAGTATAGATGACGTCTATAGTATAGATGACGTCTATAGTATAGATGATGACTATAGTATAGATGACGTCTATAGTATAGATGACGTGTATAGTATAGATGACGTCTATAGTATAGATGACGTCTATAGTATAGATGACGTCTATAGTATAGATGACGTCTATAGTATAGATGACGTCTATAGTATAGATGATGACTATAGCATAGATGACGACTATAGTATAGATGACGACTATAGTATAGATGACGTCTATAGTATAGATGACGTCTATAGTATAGATGACGTCTATAGTATAGATGACGTCTATAGTATAGATGACGTCTATAGTATAGATGACGTCTATAGTATAGATGACGTCTATAGTATAGATGACGTCTATAGTATAGATGACGACTATAGTATAGATGACGACTATAGTATAGATGACGTCTATAGAATAGATGACGTCTATAGTATAGATGACGACTATAGTATAGACGACGTGTATAGTATAGATGACGTCGATAGTATAGATGATGACTATAGTATAGATGACGACTATAGTATAGATGACGTCTATAGTATAGATGACGTCTATAGTATAGATGACGACTATAGTATAGATGACGTCTATAGTATAGATGACGTCTATAATATAGATGACGACTATAGTATAGATGACGTGTATAGTATAGATGACGTCTATAGTATAGATGACGTCTATAGTATAGATGACGTCTATAGTATAGATAACGTCTATAGTATAGATGACGACTATAGTATAGATGACGTCTATAGTATAGTTGACGACTATATTATAGATGACGTCTATAGTATAGATGACGTCTAATGTATAGATGACGTCTATAGTATAGATGACGTCTATAGTTTAGATGATGTCTATAGTATAGATGACGTCTATAGTATAGATGACGTCTATAGTATAGATGACGTCTATAGTATAGATGACGTCTATAGTATAGATGACGTCTATAGTATAGATGACGTCTATAGTATAGATGACGTCTATAGTATAGATGACGTCTATAGTATAGATGACGTCTATAGTATAGATGATGACTATAGTATAGATGACGTCTATAGTATAGATGACGTCTATAGTATAGATGACGTCTATAGTATAGATGACGCCTATAGTATAGATGACGTCTATAGTATAGATGACGTCTATAGTATAGATGACGTCTATAGTATAGATGACGTCTATAGTATAGATGACGTCTATAGTATAGATGACGTCTATAGTATAGATGACGTCTATAGTATAGATGACGTCTATAGTATAGATGACGTCTATAGTATAGATGACGTCTATAGTATAGATGACGTCTATAGTATAGATGACGTCTATAGTATAGATGACGTCTATAGTATAGATGACGACCATAGTATAGATGACGTGTATAGTATAGATGACGTGTATAGTATAGATGACGTCTATAGTATAGATGACGTCTATAGTATAGATGACGTCTATAGTATAGATGACGTCTATAGTATAGATGACGTCTATAGTATAGATGACGTCTATAGTATAGATGACGTCTATAGTATAGATGACGACTATAGTATAGATGACGACTATAGTATAGATGACGTCTATAGTATAGATGACGTCTATAGTATAGATGACGTCTATAGTATAGATGACGTCTATAGTATAGATGACGTCTATAGTATAGATGACGTCTATGGTTTAGATGACGACTATAGTATAGATGACGTCTATAGTATAGATGACGTCTATGGTTTAGATGACGACTATAGTATAGATGACGTCTATAGTATAGATGTCGTCTATAGTATAGATGACGACTATAGAATAGATGACGTCTATAGTATAGATGACGTCTATAGTATAGATGATGACTATAGTATAGATGACGTCTATAGTATAGATGACGACTATAGTATAGATGACGTCTATAGTATAGATGACGTCTATAGTATAGATGACGTCTATAGTATAGATGACGTCTATAGTATAGATGACGACTATAGTATAGATGACGTGTATAGTATAGATGACGTCTGTAGTATAGATGATGACTATAGTATAGATGACGACTATAGTATAGATGACGACTATAGTATAGATGACGTCTATAGTATAGATGACGTCTATAGTATAGATGACGTCTATAGTATAGATGACGTCTATAGTATAGATGACGTCTATAGTATAGATGACGTCTATAGTATAGATGACGTCTATAGTATAGATGACGTCTATAGTATAGATGACGTCTATAGTATAGATGACGACTATAGTATAGATGACGTCTATAGTATAGATGACGACTATAGTATAGATGACGTCTATAGTATAGATGACGTCTATAGTATAGATGACGTCTACAGTATAGATGACGTCTATAGTATAGATGACGTCTATAGTATAGATGACGTCTATAGTGTAGATGACGACTATAGTATAGATGACGTCTATAGTGTAGATGACGACTATAGTATAGATGACGTCTATAGTATAGATGACGTCTATAGTATAGATGACGTCTATAGTATAGATGACGTCTATAGTATAGATGACGTCTATAGTATAGATGACGTCTATAGTATAGATGACGTCTATAGTATAGATGACGTCTATAGTATAGATGACGTCTATAGTATAGATGACGTCTTTAGTATAGATGACGTCTATAGTATAGATGACGTCTATAGTATAGATGACGTCTATAGTATAGATGACGTCTATAGTATAGATGACGTCTATAGTATAGATGACGACTATAGTATAGATGACGTCTATAGTATAGATGACGACTATAGTATAGATGACGTGTATAGTATAGATGACGTCTATAGTATAGATGATGACTATAGTATAGATGACGACTATAGTATAGATGACGACTATAGTATAGATGACGTCTATAGTATAGATGACGTCTATAGTATAGATGACGTCTATAGTATAGATGACGACTATAGTATAGATGACGTCTATGGTATAGATGATGACTATAGTATAGATGACGACTATAGTATAGATGACGACTATAGTATAGATGACGTCTATAGTATAGATGACGTCTATAGTGTAGATGACGACTATAGTATAGATGACGTCTATAGTGTAGATGACGACTATAGCATAGATGACGTCTATAGTATAGATGACGTCTATAGTATAGATGACGTCTATAGTATAGATGACGTCTATAGTATAGATGACGTCTGTAGTATAGATGACTTCTATAGTATAGATGACGTCTATAGTATAGATGACGTCTGTAGTATAGATGACTTCTATAGTATAGATGACGTCTATAGTATAGATGACGTCTATAGTATAGATGACGTCTATAGTATAGACGACGTCTGTAGTATAGATGACGTCTATAGTATAGATGACGTCTATAGTATAGATGACGTCTATAGTATAGATGACGTCTATGGTATAGATGATGACTATAGTATAGATGACGACTATAGTATAGATGACGACTATAGTATAGATGACGTCTATAGTATAGATGACGTCTATAGTGTAGATGACGACTATAGTATAGATGACGTCTATAGTGTAGATGACGACTATAGCATAGATGACGTCTATAGTATAGATGACGTCTATAGTATAGATGACGTCTATAGTATAGATGACGTCTATAGTATAGATGACGTCTGTAGTATAGATGACTTCTATAGTATAGATGACGTCTATAGTATAGATGACGTCTGTAGTATAGATGACTTCTATAGTATAGATGACGTCTATAGTATAGATGACGTCTATAGTATAGATGACGTCTATAGTATAGATGACGTCTATAGTATAGATGACGTCTATAGTATAGATGACGTCTATAGTACAGATGACGACTATAGTATAGATGACGTCTATAGTATAGATGACGTCTATAGTATAGATGACGTCTATAGTATAGATGACGTCTATAGTATAGATGACGTCTATAGTATAGATGACGTCTATAGTATAGATGACGTCTATAGTATAGATGACGTCTATGGTATAGATGACGACTATAGTATAGATGACGTCTATAGTATAGATGACGTCTATGGTATAGATGACGTCTATGGTATAGATGACGACTATAGTATAGATGACGTCTATAGTATAGATGACGTCTATGGTATAGATGACGACTATAGTATAGATGACGTCTATAGTATAGATGTCGTCTATAGTATAGATGACGACTATAGTATAGATGACGTCTATAGTTTAGATGATGTCTATAGTATAGATGACGTCTATAGTATAGATGACGTCTATAGTATAGATGACGTCTATAGTATAGACGACGTCTGTAGTATAGATGACGTCTATAGTATAGATGACGTCTATAGTATAGATGACGTCTATAGTATAGATGACGTCTATGGTATAGATGATGACTATAGTATAGATGACGACTATAGTATAGATGACGACTATAGTATAGATGACGTCTATAGTATAGATGACGTCTATAGTGTAGATGACGACTATAGTATAGATGACGTCTATAGTGTAGATGACGACTATAGCATAGATGACGTCTATAGTATAGATGACGTCTATAGTATAGATGACGTCTATAGTATAGATGACGTCTATAGTATAGATGACGTCTGTAGTATAGATGACTTCTATAGTATAGATGACGTCTATAGTATAGATGACGTCTGTAGTATAGATGACTTCTATAGTATAGATGACGTCTATAGTATAGATGACGTCTATAGTATAGATGACGTCTATAGTATAGATGACGTCTATAGTATAGATGACGACTATAGTATAGATGACGTCTATAGTATAGATGACGTCTATAGTATAGATGACGTCTATAGTATAGATGACGTCTATAGTATAGATGACGTCTATAGTATAGATGACGTCTATAGTATAGATGACGTCTATGGTATAGATGACGACTATAGTATAGATGACGTCTATAGTATAGATGACGTCTATGGTATAGATGACGACTATAGTATAGATGACGTCTATAGTATAGATGACGTCTATGGTATAGATGACGACTATAGTATAGATGACGTCTATAGTATAGATGTCGTCTATAGTATAGATGACGACTATAGTATAGATGACGTCTATAGTATAGATGACGTCTATAGTTTAGATGATGTCTATAGTATAGATGACGTCTATAGTATAGATGACGTCTATAGTATAGATGACGTCTATAGTATAGATGACGTCTATAGTATAGATGACGTCTATAGTATAGATGACGACTATAGTATAGATGACGTCTATAGTATAGATGACGACTATAGTATAGATGACGTCTATAGTATAGATGACGTCTATAGTATAGATGACGTCTATAGTATAGATGACGTCTATAGTATAGATGACGTCTATAGTATAGATGACGTCTATAGTATAGATGACGTCTATAGTATAGATGACGTCTATAGTATAGATGACGTCTATAGTATAGATGACGTCTATAGTATAGATGACGTCTATAGTATAGATGACGTCTATAGTATAGATGACGTCTATAGTATAGATGACGTCTATAGTATAGATGACGTCTATAGTATAGATGACGTCTATAGTATAGATGACGTCTATAGTATAGATGACGTCTATAGTATAGATGACGTCTATAGTATAGATGACGACTATAGTATAGATGACGTCTATAGTATAGATGACGTCTATAGTATAGATGACGTCTATAGTATAGATGACGTCTATAGTATAGATGACGTCTATAGTATAGATGACGTCTATAGTATAGATGACGTCTATAGTATAGATGACGTCTATATTATAGATGACGTCTATGGTTTAGATGACGACTATAGTATAGATGACGTCTATAGTATAGATGACGTCTATAGTATAGATGACGTCTATGGTTTAGATGACGACTATAGTATAGATGACGTCTATAGTATAGATGACGTCTATAGTATAGATGACGTCTATGGTTTAGATGACGACTATAGTATAGATGACGTCTATAGTATAGATGTCGTCTATAGTATAGATGACGACTATAGTATAGATGACGTCTATAGTATAGATGACGTCTATAGTATAGATGATGACTATAGTATAGATGACGTCTATAGTATAGATGACGACTATAGTATAGATGACGTCTATAGTATAGATGACGTCTATAGTATAGATGACGTCTATAGTATAGATGACGTCTATAGTATAGATGACGACTATAGTATAGATGACGTGTATAGTATAGATGACGTCTGTAGTATAGATGATGACTATAGTATAGATGACGACTATAGTATAGATGACGACTATAGTATAGATGACGTCTATAGTATAGATGACGTCTATAGTATAGATGACGTCTATAGTATAGATGACGTCTATAGTATAGATGACGTCTATAGTATAGATGACGTCTATAGTATAGATGACGACTATAGTATAGATGACGTCTATAGTATAGATGACGACTATAGTATAGATGACGTCTATAGTATAGATGACGACTATAGTATAGATGACGTCTATAGTATAGATGACGTCTATAGTATAGATGACGTCTACAGTATAGATGACGTCTATAGTATAGATGACGTCTATAGTATAGATGACGTCTATAGTATAGATGACGACTATAGTATAGATGACGTCTATAGTATAGATGACGTCTATAGTATAGATGACGTCTATAGTATAGATGACGACTATAGTATAGGTGACGACTATAGTATAGATGACGTGTATAGTATAGATGACGTGTATAGTATAGATGACGTCTATAGTATAGATGACGACTATAGTATAGATGATGACTATAGTATAGATGACGTCTATAGTATAGATGACGTCTATAGTATAGATGACGACTATAGTATAGATGACGTCTATAGTATAAATGACGTCTATAGTATAGATGACGTCTATAGTATAGATGACGTCTATGGTATAGATGACGACTATAGTATAGATGACGTCTATAGTTTAGATGTCGTCTATAGTATAGATGTCGTCTATAGTATAGATGACGACTATAGTATAGATGACGTCTATAGTATAGATGACGTCTATAGTATAGATGACGTCTATAGTATAGATGATGACTATAGTATAGATGACGTCTATAGTATAGATGACGTCTATAGTATAGATGACGTCTATAGTGTATATGACGACTATAGTATAGATGACGTCTATAGTGTAGATGACGACTATAGTATAGATGACGTCTATAGTATAGATGACGTCTATAGTATAGATGACGTCTATAGTATAGATGACGTCTATAGTATAGATGACGTCTATAGTATAGATGACGTCTATAGTATAGATGACGTCTATAGTATAGATGACGTCTATAGTATAGATGACGTCTATAGTATAGATGACGTCTATAGTATAGATGACGTCTATAGTATAGATGACGTCTATAGTATAGATGACGTCTATAGTATAGATGACGTCTATAGTATAGATGACGTCTATAGTATAGATGACGTCTATAGTATAGATGACGTCTATAGTATAGATGACGACTATAGTATAGATGACGTGTATAGTATAGATGACGTCTATAGTATAGATGATGACTATAGTATAGATGACGACTATAGTATAGATGACGACTATAGTATAGATGACGTCTATAGTATAGATGACGTCTATAGTATAGATGACGTCTATAGTATATATGACGACTATAGTATAGATGACGTCTATAGTATAGATGATGACTATAGTATAGATGATGTCTATAGTATAGATGACGTCTATAGTATAGATGACGTCTATGGTATAGATGATGACTATAGTATAGATGACGACTATAGTATAGATGACGACTATAGTATAGATGACGTCTATAGTATAGATGACGTCTATAGTGTAGATGACGACTATAGTATAGATGACGTCTATAGTGTAGATGACGACTATAGCATAGATGACGTCTATAGTATAGATGACGTCTAAAGTATAGATGACGTCTATAGTATAGATGACGTCTATAGTATAGATGACGTCTGTAGTATAGATGACTTCTATAGTATAGATGACGTCTATAGTATAGATGACGTCTATAGTATAGATGACGTCTATAGTATAGATGACGTCTATAGTATAGATGACGTCTATAGTATAGATGACGACTATAGTATAGATGACGTGTATAGTATAGATGACGTCTATAGTATAGATGATGACTATAGTATAGATGACGACTATAGTATAGATGACGACTATAGTATAGATGACGTCTATAGTATAGATGACGTCTATAGTATAGATGACGTCTATAGTATAGATGACGTCTATAGTATAGATGACGACTATAGTATAGATGACGTCTATAGTATAGATGACGTCTATAGTATAGATGACGTCTATAGTATAGATGACGTCCATAGTATAGATGACGTCTATAGTATAGATGACGTCTATAGTATAGATGACGACTATAGTATAGATGACGTCTATAGTAAAGATGACGTCTATAGTATAGATGACGACTATAGTATAGATGACGTTTATAGTATAGATGACGACTATAGTATAGATGACGTGTATAGTATAGATGACGTCTATAGTATAGATGACGACTATAGTATAGATGACGTCTATAGTATAGATGACGTCTTTAGTATAGATGATGACTAAAGTATAGATGACGTCTATAGTACAGATGACGACTATAGTATAGATGACGTCTATAGTATAGATGACGTCTTTAGTATAGATGATGACTATAGTATAGATGACGTCTATAGTATAGATGACGTCTATAGTATAGATGACGTCTATAGTATAGATGACGTCTATAGTATAGATGACGTCTATAGTATAGATGACGTCTATGGTATAGATGACGACTATAGTATAGATGACGTCTATAGTATAGATGTCGTCTATAGTATAGATGACGACTATAGTATAGATGACGTCTATAGTGTAGATGACGACTATAGTATAGATGACGTCTATAGTATAGATGACGTCTATAGTATAGATGACGTCTATAGTATAGATGACGTCTATAGTGTAGATGACGTCTATAGTATAGATGACGTCTATAGTATAGATGACGTCTATAGTATAGATGATGACTATAGTATCGTCTATAGTATAGATGACGTCTATAGTATAGATGACGATTATAGTATAGATGACGTCTATAGTATAGATGACGACTATAGTATAGATGACGACTATATTATAGATGACGTCTATAGTATAGATGACGACTATAGTATAGATGACGTCTATAGTATAGATGACGACTATAGTATAGATGACGACTATAGTATAGATGACGTCTATAGTATAGAAGACGTCTATAGTATAGATGACGTCTATAGTATAGATGACGACTATAGTATAGATGACGTCTATAGTATAGATGACGTCTATAGTATAGATGACGTCTATAGTATAGATGATGACTATAGTATCGTCTATAGTATAGATGACGTCTATAGTATAGATGACGATTATAGTATAGATGACGTCTATAGTATAGATGACGACTATAGTATAGATGACGACTATATTATAGATGACGTCTATAGTATAGATGACGACTATAGTATAGATGACGTCTATAGTATAGATGACGACTATAGTATAGATGACGACTATAGTATAGATGACGTCTATAGTATAGATGACGTCTATAGTATAGATGACGACTATAGTATAGATGACGTCTAGATTAGATGACGTCTAGATAGATGACGTGTAGTATAGATGACGTGTATAGTATATATGACGTCTATAGTATAGATGACGTCTATAGTATAGATGACGACTATAGTATAGATGACGTGTATAGCATAGATGACGTCTATAGTATAGATGATGACTAAAGTATAGATGACGACTATAGTATAGATGACGTCTATAGTATAGATGACGTCTATAGTATAGATGACGACTATAGTATAGATGACGTCTATAGTATAGATGACGACTATAGTATAGATGACGTGTATAGTATAGATGACGTCTATAGTATAGATGACGTCTATAGTATAGATGACGACTATAGTATAGATGACGTCTATAGTATAGATGACGACTATAGTATAGATGACGTGTATAGTATAGATGACGTCTATAGTATAGATGACGTCTATAGTATAGATGACGTCTATAGTATAGATGACGTCTATAGTATAGATGACGTCCATAGTATAGATGACGTCTATAGTATAGATGACGTCTATAGTATAGATGACGACTATAGTATAGATGACGTCTATAGTAAAGATGACGTCTATAGTATAGATGACGACTATAGTATAGATGACGTTTATAGTATAGATGACGACTATAGTATAGATGACGTGTATAGTATAGATGACGTCTATAGTATAGATGACGACTATAGTATAGATGACGTCTATAGTATAGATGACGTCTTTAGTATAGATGATGACTAAAGTATAGATGACGTCTATAGTACAGATGACGACTATAGTATAGATGACGTCTATAGTATAGATGACGTCTTTAGTATAGATGATGACTATAGTATAGATGACGTCTATAGTATAGATGACGTCTATAGTATAGATGACGTCTATAGTATAGATGACGTCTATAGTATAGATGACGTCTATAGTATAGATGACGTCTATGGTATAGATGACGACTATAGTATCGTCTATAGTATAGATGACGTCTATAGTATAGATGACGATTATAGTATAGATGACGTCTATAGTATAGATGACGACTATAGTATAGATGACGACTATAGTATAGATGACGTCTATAGTATAGATGACGTCTATAGTATAGATGACGACTATAGTATAGATGACGTCTATAGTATAGATGACGTCTATAGTATAGATGACGTCTATAGTATAGATGACGTCTATAGTATAGATGACGACTATAGTATAGATGACGACTATATTATAGATGACGTCTATAGTATAGATGACGACTATAGTATAGATGACGTCTATAGTATAGATGACGACTATAGTATAGATGACGACTATAGTATAGATGACGTCTATAGTATAGATGACGTCTATAGTATAGATGACGTCTATAGTATAGATGACGACTATAGTATAGATGACGTCTATAGTATAGATGACGTCTATAGTATAGATGACGTCTATAGTATAGATGACGTCTATAGTATAGATGACGACTATAGTATAGATGACGTCTATAGTATAGATGACGTCTATAGTATAGATGACGACTATAGTATAGATGACGTCTAGATTAGATGACGTCTAGATAGATGACGTGTAGTATAGATGACGTGTATAGTATAGATGACGTCTATAGTATAGATGACGACTATAGTATAGATGACGTGTATAGCATAGATGACGTCTATAGTATAGATGATGACTATAGTATAGATGACGACTATAGTATAGATGACGTCTATAGTATAGATGACGTCTATAGTATAGATGACGACTATAGTATAGATGACGTCTATAGTATAGATGACGACTATAGTATAGATGACGTGTATAGTATAGATGACGTCTATAGTATAGATGACGTCTATAGTATAGATGACGACTATAGTATAGATGACGTCTATAGTATAGATGACGACTATAGTATAGATGACGTGTATAGTATAGATGACGTCTATAGTATAGATGACGTCTATAGTATAGATGATGACTATAGTATAGATGACGTCTATAGTATAGATGACGTCTATAGTATAGATGACGTGTATAGTATAGATGACGTCTATAGTATAGATGACGTCTATAGTATAGATGACGTCTATAGTATAGATGACGTCTATAGTATAGATGATGACTATAGTATAGATGACGACTATAGTATAGATGACGACTATAGTATAGATGACGTCTATAGTATAGATGACGTCTATAGTATAGATGACGTCTATAGTATAGATGACGTCTATAGTATAGATGACGTCTATAGTATAGATGACGTCTATAGTATAGATGACGTCTATAGTATAGATGACGTCTATAGTATAGATGACGTCTATAGTATAGATGACGTCTATAGTATAGATGACGTCTATAGTATAGATGACGTCTATAGTATAGATGACGTCTATAGTATAGATGACGACTATAGTATAGATGACGACTATAGTATAGATGACGTCTATAGAATAGATGACGTCTATAGTATAGATGACGACTATAGTATAGACGACGTGTATAGTATAGATGACGTCGATAGTATAGATGATGACTATAGTATAGATGACGACTATAGTATAGATGACGTCTATAGTATAGATGACGTCTATAGTATAGATGACGACTATAGTATAGATGACGTCTATAGTATAGATGACGTCTATAATATAGATGACGACTATAGTATAGATGACGTGTATAGTATAGATGACGTCTATAGTATAGATGACGTCTATAGTATAGATGACGTCTATAGTATAGATGACGTCTATAGTATAGATGACGACTATAGTATAGATGACGTCTATAGTATAGGTGACGACTATATTATAGATGACGTCTATAGTATAGATGACGTCTAATGTATAGATGACGTCTATAGTATAGATGACGTCTATAGTATAGATGACGACTATAGTATAGATGACGACTATAGTAGAGATGACGTCTATAGCATAGATGACGACTATAGTATAGATGACGTCTATAGAATAGATGACGTCTATAGTATAGATGACGACTATAGTATAGACGACGTGTATAGTATAGATGACGTCGATAGTATAGATGATGACTATAGTATAGATGACGACTATAGTATAGATGACGTCTATAGTATAGATGACGACTATAGTATAGATGACGTCAATAGTATAGATGACGACTATAGTATAGATGACGTTTATAGTATAGATGACGTCTATAGTATGGATGACGTCTATAGTATAGATGACGTCTATAGTATAGATGACGACTATAGTATAGATGACGACTATAGTATAGATGACGTCTACAGTATAGATGACGACTATAGTATAGATGACGTCTATAGTATAGATGACGTCTATAGTATAGATGACGTCTATAGTATAGATGACGTCTATAGTACAGATGACGTCTATAGTATAGATGATGACTATAGTATAGATGATGACTATAGTATAGATGACGTCTACAGTATTGATGACGACTATAGTATAGATGACGTCTATAGTATAGATGACGACTATAGTATAGATGACGTCTATAGCATAGATGACGTCTATAGCATAGATGACGTCTATAGTATAGATGACGTCTATAGTATAGATGACGACTATAGTATAGATGACATCTATAGTATAGATGACATCTATAGTATAGATGACGTCTATAGTATAGATGACGTCTATAGTATAGATGACGACTATAGTATAGATGACGACTATAGTATAGATGACGTCTATAGTATAGATGACGTCTATAGTATAGATGACGACTATAGTATAGATGACGTCTAAAGTATAGATGACGTCTATAGTATAGATGACGACTATAGTATAGATGACGTCTATAGTATAGATGACGTCTATAGTATAGATGACGTCTATAGTATAGATGACGTCTATAGTATAGATGACGTCTATAGTATAGATGACGTCTATAGTATAGATGACGTCTATAGTATAGATGACGACTATAGTATAGATGACGACTATAGTATAGATGACGTCTATAATATAGATGACGACTATAGTATAGATGACGTCTATAGTATAGATGACGTGTATAGTATAGATGACGACTATAGTATAGATGACGTCTATAGTATAGATGACGTGTATAGTATAGATGACGACTATAGTATACATGACGACTATAGTATGAATGACGTCTATAGTATAGATGACGTCTATAGTATAGATGATGACTATAGTATAGATGACGTCTATAGTATAGATGACATCTATAGTATAGATGATGACTATAGTATAGATGACGACTACAGTATAGATGACGTCTATAGTATAGATGACGTCTATAATATAGATGACGACTATAGTATAGATGTCGTCTATAGTATAGATGACGACTATAGTATAGATGACGTCTATAGTATAGATGACGTCTATAGTATAGATGATGACTATAGTATAGATGACGACTATAGTATAGATGACGACTATAATATAGATGACGTCTATAGTATAGATGACGTCTATAGCATAGATGACGTCTGTAGTATAGATGACGACTATAGTATAGATGACGTGTATAGTATAGATGACGTCTATAGTATAGATGACGTCTATAGTATAGATGACGTCTATAGTATAGATGACGTCTATAGTATAGATGACGTCTATAGTATAGATGACGACTATAGTTTAGATGACGTCTATAGTATAGATGACGTCTATAGTATAGATGACGACTATAGTATAGATGACGACTATAGTATAGATGACGTCTATAGCATAGATGACGACTATAGTATAGATGACGACTATAGTATAGATGACGTCTATAGTATAGATGACGTCTATAGTATAGATGACGTCTATAGTATAGATGACGACTATAGTATAGATGACGTCTATAGTATAGATGACGACTATAGTATAGATGACGTCTATAGTATTGATGACGACTATAGTATAGATGACGACTATAGTATAGATGTCGTCTATAGTATAGATGACGACTATAGTATAGATGACGTCTATAGTATAGATGACGTCTATAGTATAGATGATGACTATAGTATAGATGACGACTATAGTATAGATGACGACTATAGTATAGATGACGTCTATAGTATAGATGACGTCTATAGTATAGATGACGTGTATAGTATAGATGACGTCTATAGTATAGATGACGTCTATAGTATAGATGACGTCTATAGTATAGATGACGGCTATAGTATAGATGACGACTATAGTATAGATGACGACTATAGTATAGATGACGTCTATAGCATAGATGACGTCTATAGTATAGATGACGTCTATAGTATAGATGACGTCTATAGTAAAGATGACGTCTATAGTATAGATGACGACTATAGTATAGATGACGTCTTTAGTATAGATGACGACTATAGTATAGATGACGTCTATAGTATAGATGACGTCTATAGTGTAGATGACGACTATAGTACAGATGTCGTCTATAGTATAGATGACGACTATAGTATAGATGACGTCTATAGTATAGATGACGTCTATAGTATAGATTATGACTATAGTATAGATGACGACTATAGTATAGATGACGACTATAGTATAGATGACGTGTATAGTATAGATGACGTCTATAGTATAGATGACGTCTATAGTATAGATGACGTCTATAGTATAGATGACGTCCATAGTATAGATGACGACTATAGTATAGATGACGTCTATAGTATAGATGACGTCTATAGTATAGATGACGACCATAGTATAGATGACGTCTAGATTAGATGACGTCTAGATAGATGACGTGTAGTATAGATGACGTGTATAGTATAGATGACGTCTATAGTATAGATGACGTCTATAGTATAGGAGACGTCTATAGTATAGATGACGTTTATAGTATAGATGACGACTATAGTACAGATGACGTCTATAGTATAGATGACGTCTATAGTATAGATGACGTCTATAGTATAGATGACGTCTATAGTATAGATGACGACTATAGTATAGATGACGTCTATAGTATAGATGACGACTATATTATAGATGACGTCTATAGTATAGATGACGACTATAGTATAGATGACGACTAAAGTATAGATGACGTCTATAGTATAGATGACGTCTATAGTATAGATGACGACTATATTATAGATGACGTCTATAGTATAGATGACGTCTATAGTATAGATGACGTCTATAGTATAGATGACGTCTATAGTATAGATGACGTCTATAGTATAGATGACGACTATAGTATAGATGACGTCTATAGTATAGATGACGTCTATAGTATAGATGACGACTATAGTATAGATGACGACTATATTATAGATGACGTCTATAGTATAGATGACGACTATAGTATAGATGACGTCTATAGTATAGATGACGTATATAGTATAGATGATGTCTATAGCATAGATGACGACTATAGTATAGATGACGTCTATAGTATAGATGACGTCTATAGTATAGATGACGACTATAGTATAGATGACGTCTATAGTATAGATGACGTCTATAGTATAGATGACGACTATAGTATAGATTACGTCTATAGTATAGATGACGACTATAGTATAGATGACGTCTATAGTATAGATGACTTGTATAGTATAGATGACGACTATAGTATAGATGACGTCTATAGTATAGATGACGTGTATAGTATAGATGACGACTAAAGTATAGATGATGACTATAGTATAAATGACGTCTATAGTATAGATGACGTCTATATTATAGATGATGAGTATAGTATAGATGACGACTATAGTATAGATGACGTCTATAGTATAGATGACGTCTATAATATAGATGACGACTATAGTATAGATGTCGTCTATAGTATAGATGACGACTATAGTATAGATGACGTCTATAGTATAGATGACGTCTATAGTATAGATGATGACTATAGTATAGATGACGACTATAGTATAGATGACGACTATAGTATAGATGACGACTATAGTATAGATGACGTCTATAGTATAGATGACGTATATAGTATAGATGACGTCTATAGTATATATGACGTCTATAGTATAGATGACGTCTATAGTATAGATGACGACTATAGTATAGATGACGTCTATAGTATAGATGACGACTATAGTATAGATGACGTCTATAGTATAGATGACGTGTATAGTATAGATGACGACTATAGTATAGATGACGTCTATAGTATAGATGACGTGTATAGTATAGATGACGACTATAGTATACATGACGACTATAGTATAGATGACGTATGACGTCTATAGTATAGATGATGACTATAGTATAGATGACGTCTATAGTATAGATGACATCTATAGTATAGATGATGACTATAGTATAGATGACGACTACAGTATAGATGACGTCTATAGTATAGATGACGTCTATAATATAGATGACGACTATAGTATAGATGTCGTCTATAGTATAGATGACGACTATAGTATAGATGACGTCTATAGTATAGATGACGTCTATAGTATAGATGATGACTATAGTATAGATGACGACTATAGTATAGATGACGACTATAATATAGATGACGTCTATAGTATAGATGACGTCTATAGCATAGATGACGTCTATAGTATAGATGACGTGTATAGTATAGATGACGTTTATAGTATATATGACGTCTATAGTATAGATGACGTCTATAGCATAGATGACGTCTATAGCATAGATGACGACTATAGTATAGATGACGTCTATAGTATAGATGACGTCTATAATATAGATGACGTCTATAGTATAGGAGACGTCTATAGTATAGATGACGTCTATAGTATAGATGACGACTATAGTACAGATGACGTCTATAGTATAGATGACGTCTATAATATAGATGACGTCTATAGTATAGATGACGTCTATAGTATAGATGACGACTATAGTATAGATGACGTCTATAGTATAGATGACGACTATATTATAGATGACGTTTATAGTATAGTAGACGACTATAGTATAGATGACGACTATAGTATAGATGACGTCTATAGTATAGATGACGTCTATAGTATAGATGACGACTAGATTATAGATGACGTCTATAGTATAGATGACGTCTATAGTATAGATGACGTCTATAGTATAGATGACGTCTATAGTATAGATGACGTCTATAGTATAGATGACGTCTATAGTATAGATGACGTCTATAGTATAGATGACGACTATAGTATAGATGACGACTATATTATAGATGACGTCTATAGTAAAGATGACGACTATAGTATAGATGACGTCTATAGTATAGATGACGTCTATAGTATAGATGATGTCTATAGCATAGATGACGACTATAGTATAGATGACGTCTATAGTATAGATGACATCTATAGTATAGATGACGACTATAGTATAGATGACGTCTATAGTATAGATGACGTCTATAGTATAGATGACGACTATAGTATAGATTACGTCTATAGTATAGATGACGACTATAGTATAGATGACGTCTATAGTATAGATGACGTGTATAGTATAGATGACGACTATAGTATAGATGACGTCTATAGTATAGATGACGTGTATAGTATAGATGACGACTAAAGTATAGATGATGACTATAGTATAGATGACGTCTATAGTATAGATGACGTCTATAGTATAGATGATGACTATAGTATAGATGACGACTATAGTATAGATGACGTCTATAGTATAGATGACGTCTATAATATAGATGACGACTATAGTATAGATGTCGTCTATAGTATAGATGACGACTATAGTATAGATGACGTCTATAGTATAGATGACGTCTATAGTATAGATGATGACTATAGTATAGATGACGACTATAGTATAGATGACGACTATAGTATAGATGACGACTATAGTATAGATGACGTCTATAGTATAGATGACGTCTATAGTATAGATGACGTCTATAGTATATATGACGTCTATAGTATAGATGACGTCTATAGTATAGATGACGACTATAGTATAGATGACGTCTATAGTATAGATGACGACTATAGTATAGATGACGTCTATAGTATAGATGACGTGTATAGTATAGATGACGACTATAGTATAGATGACGTCTATAGTATAGATGACGTGTATAGTATAGATGACGACTAAAGTATACATGACGACTATAGTATAGATGACGTCTATAGTATAGATGACGTCTATAGTATAGATGACGTCTATAGTATAGATGATGACTATAGTATAGATGACGTCTATAGTATAGATGACGTCTATAGTATAGATGATGACTATAGTATAGATGACGACTATAGTATAGATGACGTCTGTAGTATAGATGACGTCTATAATATAGATGACGACTATAGTATAGATGTCGTCTATAGTATAGATGACGACTATAGTATAGATGACGTCTATAGTATAGATGACGTCTATAGTATAGATGATGACTATAGTATAGATGACGACTATAGTATAGATGACGACTATAGTATAGATGACGACTATAGTTTAGATGACGTCTATAGTATAGATGACGTCTATAGTATAGATGACGTCTATAGTATATATGACGATTATAGTATAGATGACGTGTATAGTATAGATGACGTCTATAGTATAGATGACGTCTATAGTATAGATGACGTCTATAGTATAGATGACGTCTATAGTATAGATGACGACTATAGTATAGATGACGTCTATAGTATAGATGACGACTATAGTATAGATGACGACTATAGTATAGATGACGTCTATAGCATAGATGACGACTATAGTATAGATGACGACTATAGTATAGATGACGTCTATAGTATAGATGACGTCTATAGTATAGATGACGTCTATAGTATAGATGACGACTATAGTATAGATGACGTCTATAGTATAGATGACGACTATAGTATAGATCACGTCTATAGTATAGATTACGACTATAGTATAGATGACGACTATAGTATAGATGTCGTCTATAGTATAGATGACGACTATAGTATAGATGACGTCTATAGTATAGATGACGTCTATAGTATAGATGATGACTATAGTATAGATGACGACTATAGTATAGGTGACGACTATAGTATAGATGACGTCTATAGTATAGATGACGTCTATAGTATAGATGACGTGTATAGTATAGATGACGTCTATAGTATAGATGACGTCTATAGTATAGATGACGTCTATAGTATAGATGATGACTATAGTATAGATGACGACTATAGTATAGATGACGACTATAGTGTAGATGACGTCTATAGTATAGATGACGTCTATAGTATAGATGACGTGTATAGTATAGATGACGTCTATAGTATAGATGACGTCTATAGTATAGATGACGTCTATAGTATAGATGACGTCTATAGTATAGATGACGTCTATAGTATAGATGACGACTATAGTATAGATGACGACTATAGTATAGATGACGTCTATAGCATAGATGACGACTCTAGTATAGATGACGACTATAGTATAGATGACGTCTATAGTATAGATGACGTCTATAGTATAGATGACGTCTATAGTATAGATGACGACTATAGTATAGATGACGTCTATAGTATAGATGACGTCTATAGTATAGATGACGTCTATAGTATAGATGACGACTATAGTACAGATGTTGTCTATAGTATAGATGACGACTATAGTATAGATGACGTCTATAGTATAGATGACGTCTATAGTATAGATGACGTCTATAGTATAGATGATGACTATAGTATAGATGACGACTATAGTATAGATGACGACTATAGTATAGAAGTATAGATGACGTCTATAGTATAGATGACGTCTATAGTATAGATGACGACTATAGTATAGATGACGTGTATAGTATAGATGACGTCTATAGTATAGATGACGTCTATAGTATAGATGACGTCTATAGTAAAGATGACGTCTATAGTATAGATGACGTCTATAGTATAGATGACGTCCATAGTATAGATGACGACTTTAGTATAGATGACGTCTATAGTATAGATGACGTCTATAGTATAGATGACGACTATAGTATAGATGACGACTATAGTATAGATGACGTCTATAGCATAGATGACGACTATAGTATAGATGACGACTATAGTATAGATGACGTCTATAGTATAGATGACGTCTATAGTATAGATGACGTCTATAGTATAGATGACGTCTATAGTATAGATGACGACTATAGTATAGATGACGTCTATAGTATAGATGACGTATATAGTATAGATGACGACTATAGTATAGATGACGACTATAGTATAGATGACGTCTATAGTATAGATGACGTCTATAGTATAGATGACGTCTATAGTATAGATGACGACTATACTATAGATGACGTCTATAGTATAGATGACGTCTATAGTATAGATGACGTGTATAGTATAGATGACGACTATAGTATAGATGACGTCTATAGTATAGATGACGACTATAGTATAGATGACGTCTATAGTATAGATGACGACTATAGTATAGATGACGTCTATAGTATAGATGACGTCTATAATATAGATGACGTCTATAATATAGATGACGACTATAGTATAGATGACGACTATAGTATAGATGACGTCTATAGTATAGATGACGTCTATAGTATAGATGATGACTATAGTATAGATGATGACTATAGTATAGATGACGTCTATAGTATAGATGATGACTATAGTATAGATGATGACTATAGTATAGATGACGTCTATAGTATAGATGACGTCTATAATATAGATGACGTCTATAATATAGATGTCGTCTATAGTATAGATGTCGTCTATAGTATAGATGACGTCTATGGTATAGATGACGTCTATAGTATAGATGATGACTATAGTATAGATGACGTCTATAGTATAGATGATGACTATAGTATAGATGATGACTATAGTATAGATGACGACTATAGTATAGATGATGTCTATAGTATAGATGACGTCTATAGTATAGATGACGTCTATAGTATAGATGACGTCTATAGTATAGATGACGTCTATAGTATAGATGACGTCTATAGTATAGATGACGTCTATAGTATAGATGACGTCTATAGTATAGATGACGTCTATAGTATAGATGACGTCTATTGTATAGATGACGTCTTTAGTATAGATGACGTCTTTAGTATAGATGACGACTATAGTATAGATGACGTCTATAGCATAGATGACGACTATAGTATAGATGACGACTATAGTATAGATGACGTCTATAGTATAGATGACGTCTATAGTATAGATGACGTCTATAGTATAGGTGACGACTATAGTATAGATGACGTCTATAGTATAGATGACGACTATAGTATAGATGACGACTATAGTATAGATTACGACTATAGTATAGATGACGACTATAGTATAGATGTCGTCTATAGTATAGATGACGACTATAGTATAGATGACGTCTATAGTATAGATGACGTCTATAGTATAGATGATGACTATAGTATAGATGCCGACTATAGTATAGATGACGACTATAGTATAGATGACGACTATAGTATAGATGACGTCTATAGTATAGATGACGTCTATAGTATAGATGACGTCTATAGTATAGATGACGTCTATAGTATAGATGACGACTATAGTATAGATGACGACTATAGTATAGATGACGACTATAGTATAGATGACGACTATAGTATAGATGACGACTATAGTATAGATGACGTCTATAGTATAGATGACGTCTATAGTATAGATGACGTCTATAGTATAGATGACGTCTATAGTATAGATGACGTCTATAGTATAGATGACGTCTATAGTATAGATGACGTCTATAGTATAGATGACGTCTATAGTATAGATGACGTCTATAGTATAGATGATGACTATAGTATAGATGACGACTATAGTATAGATGACGACTATAGTATAGATGACGACTAAAGTATAGATGACGTCTATAGTATAGATGACGTCTATAGTATAGATGACGTCCATAGTATAGATGACGTGTATAGTATAGATGACGTCTATAGTATAGATGACGTCTATAGTATAGATGACGTCTATAGTATAGATGACGTCTATAGTATAGATGACGTCTATAGTATAGATGACGTCTATAGTATAGATGACGTCTATAGTATAGATGACGTCTATAGTATAGATGACGTCTATAGTATAGATGAAGTCTATAGTATAGATGACGACTATAGTATAGATGACGTCTATAGTATAGATGACGTCTATAGTATAGATGACGTCTATAGTATAGATGACGTCTATAGTATAGATGACGTCTATAGTATAGATGACGTCTATAGTATAGATGGCGACTATAGTATATAGTATAGATGACGACTATAGTATAGATGTCGTCTATAGTATAGATGATGACTATAGTATAGATGACGACTATAGTATAGATGACGTCTATAGTATAGATGATGACTATAGTATAGATGATGACTATAGTATATATGAAGACTATAGTATAGATGACGTCTATAGTAAAGATGACGTCTATAGTATAGATGACGTCTATAGTATAGATGACGACTATAGTATAGATGACGTGTATAGTATAGATGACGTCTATAGTATAGATGACGACTATAGTATAGATGACGACTATAGTATAGATGACGTCTTTAGCATAGATGACGACTATAGTATAGATGACGACTATAGTATAGATGACGTCAATAGTATAGATGACGTCAATAGTATAGATGACGACTATAGAATAGATGACGTCTATAGTATAGATGACGTCTATAGTATAGATGACGACTGTAGTATAGATGACGTCTATAGTATAGATGACGTCTATAGTATAGATGACGTCTATAGTATAGATGTCGTCTATAGTATAGATGACGACTATAGTATAGATGACGACTATAGTATAGATGACGTCTATAGTATAGATGATGACTATAGTATAGATGATGACTATAGTATAGATGACGACTATAGTATAGATGACGTCTATAGTATAGATGACGTCTATAGTATAGATGACGTCTATAGTATAGATGACGTCTATAGTATAGATGACGTCTATAGTATAGATGACGACTATATTATAGATGACGTCTATAGTATAGATGACGTCTATAGTATAGATGACGTCTATAGTATAGATGACGTCTATAGTATAGATGACGACTATAGTATAGATGACGTCTATAGTATAGATGACGTCTATAGTATAGATGACGACTATATTATAGATGACGTCTATAGTATAGATGACGTCTATAGTATAGATGACGACTATATTATAGATGACGTCTATAGTATAGATGACGTCTATAGTATAGATGACGTCTATAGTATAGATGACGTCTATAGTATAGATGACGTCTATAGTATAGATGACGTCTATAGTATAGATGACGTCTATAGTATAGATGACGTCTATAGTATAGATGACGACTATATTATAGATGACGTCTATAGTATAGATGACGTCTGTAGTATAGATGACGTCTATAGTATAGATGACGTCTATAGTATAGATGACGTCTATAGTATAGATGACGTCTATAGTATAGATGACGTCTATAGTATAGATGACGTCTATAGTATAGATGACGTCTATAGTATAGATGACGTCTATAGTATAGATGACGTCTATAGTATAGATGACGTCTATAGTATAGATGACATCTATAGTATAGATGACGTCTATAGTATAGATGACATCTATAGTATAGATGACGTCTATAGTATAGATGATGACTATAGTATAGATGACGTCTATAGTATAGATGACGTCTATAGTATAGATGACGTCTATAGTATAGATGACGTCTATAGTATAGATGACGTCTATAGTATAGATGACGACTATAGTATAGATGACGTCTATAGTATAGATGACGTCTATAGTATAGATGACGTCTATAGTATAGATGACGTCTATAGTATAGATGACGTCTATAGTATAGATGACGTCTATAGTATAGATGACGTCTATAGTATAGATGACGTCTATAGTATAGATGACGTCTATAGTATAGATGATGACTATAGTATAGATGATGACTAAAGTATAGATGATGACTATAGTATAGATGACGACTATAGTATAGATGACGTCTATAGTATAGATGACGACTATAGTATAGATGACGACTATAGTATAGATGACGTCTATAGTATAGATGACGTCTATAGTATAGATGACGTCTATAGTATAGATGACGTCTATAGTATAGATGACGACTATAGTATAGATGACGACTATAGTATAAATGACGTCTATAGTATAGATGACGTCTATAGTATAGATGACGACTATAGTATAGATGACGTCTATAGTATAGATGACGTCTATAGTATAGATGACGACTATAGTATAGATGACGTCTATAGTATAGAGACGTTTATAGTATAGATGACGTCTATAGTATAGATGACGTCTATAGTATAGATGACGTCTATAGTATAGATGACGACTATAGTATAGATGACGACTATAGTATAGATGACGTCTATAGTATAGATGACGTTTATAGTATAGATGACGACTATAGTATAGATGACGACTATAGTATAGATGACCTCTATAGTATAGATGATGACTATAGTATAGATGACGTCTATAGTATAGATGATGACTATATTATAGATGACGTCTATAGTATAGATGATGACTATAGTATAGATGACGTCTATAGTATAGGTGACGTCTATAGTATAGATGACGTCTATAGTATAGATGACGACTATAGTATAGATGACGTCTATAGTATAGATGACGTCTATAGTATAGATGACGTCTATAGTATAGATGACGTCTATAGTATAGATGACGACTATAGTATAGATGACGTCTATAGTATAGATGACGACTATAGTATAGATGACGACTATAGTATAGATGACGTCTATAGTATAGATGACGTCTATAGTATAGATGACGACTATAGTATAGATGACGTCTATAGTATAGATGACGACTATAGTATAGATGACGACTATAGTATAGATGACGTCTATAGTATAGATGACGTCTATAGTATAGATGACGACTATAGTATAGATGACGTCTATAGTATAGATGACGACTATAGTATAGATGACCTCTATAGCATAGATGATGACTATAGTATAGATGACGTCTATAGTATAGATGATGACTATAGTATAGATGACGTCTATAGTACAGATGACGTCTATAGTATAGATGACGTCTTTAGTATAGATAACGTCTATAGTATAGATGACGTCTATAGTATAGATGACGACTGTAGTATAGATGACGACTATAGTATAGATGACCTCTATAGTATAGATGATGACTATAGTATAGATGACGTCTATAGTATAGATGATGACTATAGTATAGATGACGTCTATAGTATAGATGATGACTATAGTATAGATGACGTCTATAGTATAGGTGACGTCTATAGTATAGATGACGTCTATAGTATAGATGACGACTATAGTATAGATGACGTCTATAGTATAGATGAAGTCTATAGTATAGATGACGTCTATAGTATAGATGACGACTATAGTATAGATGACGACTATAGTATAGATGACGTCTATAGTATAGATGACGTCTATAGTATAGATGACGACTATAGTATAGATGACGTCTATAGTATAGAGACGTTTATAGTATAGATGACGTCTATAGTATAGATGACGTCTATAGTATAGATGATGACTATAGTATAGATGACGTCTATAGTATAGATGACGTCTATAGTATAGATGACGTCTATAGTATAGATGACGTCTATAGTATAGATGACGTCTATAGTATAGATGACGACTATAGTATAGATGACGTCTATAGTATAGATGACGTCTATAGTATAGATGACGTCTATAGTATAGATGACGTCTATAGTATAGATGACGTCTATAGTATAGATGACGTCTATAGTATAGATGACGTCTATAGTATAGATGACGTCTATAGTATAGATGACGTCTATAGTATAGATGACGTCTATAGTATAGATGACGTCTATAGTATAGATGACGTCTATAGTATAGATGACGTCTATAGTATAGATGATGACTATAGTATAGATGATGACTAAAGTATAGATGATGACTATAGTATAGATGACGACTATAGTATAGATGACGTCTATAGTATAGATGACGACTATAGTATAGATGACGACTATAGTATAGATGACGTCTATAGTATAGATGACGTCTATAGTATAGATAACGTCTATAGTATAGATGACGTCTATAGTATAGATGACGACTATAGTATAGATGACGACTATAGTATAAATGACGTCTATAGTATAGATGACGTCTATAGTATAGATGACGACTATAGTATAGATGACGTCTATAGTATAGATGACGTCTATAGTATAGATGACGACTATAGTATAGAGACGTTTATAGTATAGATGACGTCTATAGTATAGATGACGTCTATAGTATAGATGACGTGTATAGTATAGATGACGTCTATAGTATAGATGACGTCTATAGTATAGATGACGTCTATAGTATAGATGACGTCTATAGTATAGATGACGTCTATAGTATAGATGACGACTATAGTATAGATGACGACTATAGTATAGATGACGTCTATAGCATAGATGACGACTATAGTATAGATGACGACTATAGTATAGATGACGTCTATAGTATAGATGACGTCTATAGTATAGATGACGTCTATAGTATAGATGACGACTATAGTATAGATGACGTCTATAGTATAGATGACGTCTATAGTATAGATGACGTCTATAGTATAGATGACGACTATAGTACAGATGTTGTCTATAGTATAGATGACGACTATAGTATAGATGACGTCTATAGTATAGATGACGTCTATAGTATAGATGATGACTATAGTATAGATGACGACTATAGTATAGATGACGACTATAGTATAGAAGTATAGATGACGTCTATAGTATAGATGACGTCTATAGTATAGATGACGACTATAGTATAGATGACGTGTATAGTATAGATGACGTCTATAGTATAGATGACGTCTATAGTATAGATGACGTCTATAGTAAAGATGACGTCTATAGTATAGATGACGTCTATAGTATAGATGACGTCCATAGTATAGATGACGACTTTAGTATAGATGACGTCTATAGTATAGATGACGTCTATAGTATAGATGACGACTATAGTATAGATGACGACTATAGTATAGATGACGTCTATAGCATAGATGACGACTATAGTATAGATGACGACTATAGTATAGATGACGTCTATAGTATAGATGACGTCTATAGTATAGATGACGTCTATAGTATAGATGACGTCTATAGTATAGATGACGTCTATAGTATAGATGACGACTATAGTATAGATGACGTCTATAGTATAGATGACGTATATAGTATAGATGACGACTATAGTATAGATGACGACTATAGTATAGATGACGTCTATAGTATAGATGACGTCTATAGTATAGATGACGTCTATAGTATAGATGACGACTATACTATAGATGACGTCTATAGTATAGATGACGTCTATAGTATAGATGACGTGTATAGTATAGATGACGACTATAGTATAGATGACGTCTATAGTATAGATGACGACTATAGTATAGATGACGTCTATAGTATAGATGACGACTATAGTATAGATGACGTCTATAGTATAGATGACGTCTATAATATAGATGACGTCTATAATATAGATGACGACTATAGTATAGATGACGACTATAGTATAGATGACGTCTATAGTATAGATGACGTCTATAGTATAGATGATGACTATAGTATAGATGATGACTATAGTATAGATGACGTCTATAGTATAGATGATGACTATAGTATAGATGATGACTATAGTATAGATGACGTCTATAGTATAGATGACGTCTATAATATAGATGACGTCTATAATATAGATGTCGTCTATAGTATAGATGTCGTCTATAGTATAGATGACGTCTATGGTATAGATGACGTCTATAGTATAGATGATGACTATAGTATAGATGACGTCTATAGTATAGATGATGACTATAGTATAGATGATGACTATAGTATAGATGACGACTATAGTATAGATGATGTCTATAGTATAGATGACGTCTATAGTATAGATGACGTCTATAGTATAGATGACGTCTATAGTATAGATGACGTCTATAGTATAGATGACGTCTATAGTATAGATGACGTCTATAGTATAGATGACGTCTATAGTATAGATGACGTCTATTGTATAGATGACGTCTTTAGTATAGATGACGTCTTTAGTATAGATGACGACTATAGTATAGATGACGTCTATAGCATAGATGACGACTATAGTATAGATGACGACTATAGTATAGATGACGTCTATAGTATAGATGACGTCTATAGTATAGATGACGTCTATAGTATAGGTGACGACTATAGTATAGATGACGTCTATAGTATAGATGACGACTATAGTATAGATGACGACTATAGTATAGATTACGACTATAGTATAGATGACGACTATAGTATAGATGTCGTCTATAGTATAGATGACGACTATAGTAAAGATGACGTCTATAGTATAGATGACGTCTATAGTATAGATGATGACTATAGTATAGATGCCGACTATAGTATAGATGACGACTATAGTATAGATGACGACTATAGTATAGATGACGTCTATAGTATAGATGACGTCTATAGTATAGATGACGTCTATAGTATAGATGACGTCTATAGTATAGATGACGACTATAGTATAGATGACGACTATAGTATAGATGACGACTATAGTATAGATGACGACTATAGTATAGATGACGTCTATAGTATAGATGACGTCTATAGTATAGATGACGTCTATAGTATAGATGACGTCTATAGTATAGATGACGTCTATAGTATAGATGACGTCTATAGTATAGATGACGTCTATAGTATAGATGATGACTATAGTATAGATGACGACTATAGTATAGATGACGACTATAGTATAGATGACGACTATAGTATAGATGACGACTAAAGTATAGATGACGTCTATAGTATAGATGACGTCTATAGTATAGATGACGTCCATAGTATAGATGACGTGTATAGTATAGATGACGTCTATAGTATAGATGACGTCTATAGTATAGATGACGTCTATAGTATAGATGACGTCTATAGTATAGATGACGTCTATAGTATAGATGACGTCTATAGTATAGATGACGTCTATAGTATAGATGACGTCTATAGTATAGATTAAGTCTATAGTATAGATGACGACTATAGTATAGATGACGTCTATAGTATAGATGACGTCTATAGTATAGATGACGTCTATAGTATAGATGACGTCTATAGTATAGATGACGTCTATAGTATAGATGACGTCTATAGTATAGATGGCGACTATAGTATATAGTATAGATGACGACTATAGTATAGATGTCGTCTATAGTATAGATGATGACTATAGTATAGATGACGACTATAGTATAGATGACGTCTATAGTATAGATGATGACTATAGTATAGATGATGACTATAGTATATATGAAGACTATAGTATAGATGACGTCTATAGTAAAGATGACGTCTATAGTATAGATGACGTCTATAGTATAGATGACGACTATAGTATAGATGACGTGTATAGTATAGATGACGTCTATAGTATAGATGACGACTATAGTATAGATGACGACTATAGTATAGATGACGTCTTTAGCATAGATGACGACTATAGTATAGATGACGACTATAGTATAGATGACGTCAATAGTATAGATGACGTCAATAGTATAGATGACGACTATAGAATAGATGACGTCTATAGTATAGATGACGTCTATAGTATAGATGACGACTGTAGTATAGATGACGTCTATAGTATAGATGACGTCTATAGTATAGATGACGTCTATAGTATAGATGTCGTCTATAGTATAGATGACGACTATAGTATAGATGACGACTATAGTATAGATGACGTCTATAGTATAGATGATGACTATAGTATAGATGATGACTATAGTATAGATGACGACTATAGTATAGATGACGTCTATAGTATAGATGACGTCTATAGTATAGATGACGTCTATAGTATAGATGACGTCTATAGTATAGATGACGTCTATAGTATAGATGACGACTATATTATAGATGACGTCTATAGTATAGATGACGTCTATAGTATGGATGACGTCTATAGTATAGATGACGTCTATAGTATAGATGACGACTATAGTATAGATGACGTCTATAGTATAGATGACGTCTATAGTATAGATGACGACTATATTATAGATGACTTCTATAGTATAGATGACGTCTATAGTATAGATGACGACTATATTATAGATGACGTCTATAGTATAGATGACGTCTATAGTATAGATGACGTCTATAGTATAGATGACGTCTATAGTATAGATGACGTCTATAGTATAGATGACGTCTATAGTATAGATGACGACTATATTATAGATGACGTCTATAGTATAGATGACGTCTGTAGTATAGATGACGTCTATAGTATAGATGACGTCTATAGTATAGATGACGTCTATAGTATAGATGACGTCTATAGTATAGATGACGTCTATAGTATAGATGACGTCTATAGTATAGATGACGTCTATAGTATAGATGACGTCTATAGTATAGATGACATCTATAGTATAGATGACGTCTATAGTATAGATGACATCTATAGTATAGATGACGTCTATAGTATAGATGATGACTATAGTATAGATGACGTCTATAGTATAGATGACGTCTATAGTATAGATGACGTCTATAGTATAGATGACGTCTATAGTATAGATGACGTCTATAGTATAGATGACGTCTATAGTATAGATGACGACTATAGTATAGATGACGTCTATAGTATAGATGACGTCTATAGTATAGATGACGTCTATAGTATAGATGACGTCTATAGTATAGATGACGTCTATAGTATAGATGACGTCTATAGTATAGATGACGTCTATAGTATAGATGACGTCTATAGTATAGATGACGTCTATAGTATAGATGACGTCTATAGTATAGATGACGTCTATAGTATAGATGATGACTATAGTATAGATGATGACTAAAGTATAGATGATGACTATAGTATAGATGACGACTATAGTATAGATGACGTCTATAGTATAGATGACGACTATAGTATAGATGACGACTATAGTATAGATGACGTCTATAGTATAGATGACGTCTATAGTATAGATGACGTCAATAGTATAGATGACGACTATAGTATAGATGACGACTATAGTATAAATGACGTCTATAGTATAGATGACGTCTATAGTATAGATGACGACTATAGTATAGATGACGTCTATAGTATAGATGACGTCTATAGTATAGATGACGACTATAGTATAGATGACGTCTATAGTATAGAGACGTTTATAGTATAGATGACGTCTATAGTATAGATGACGTCTATAGTATAGATGACGTCTATAGTATAGATGACGTTTATAGTATAGATGACGACTATAGTATAGATGATGACTATAGTATAGATGACGTCTATAGTATAGATGATGACTATAGTATAGATGACGTCTATAGTATAGGTGACGTCTATAGTATAGATGACGTCTATAGTATAGATGACGTCTATAGTATAGATGACGACTATAGTATAGATGACGTCTATAGTATAGATGACGTCTATAGTATAGATGACGTCTATAGTATAGATGACGTCTATAGTATAGATGACGACTATAGTATAGATGACGTCTATAGTATAGATGACGTCTATAGTATAGATGACGTCTATAGTATAGATGACGACTATAGTATAGATGACGTCTATAGTATAGATGACGTCTATAGTATAGATGACGACTATAGTATAGATGACGTCTATAGTATAGATGACGACTATAGTATAGATGACGACTATAGTATAGATGACGTCTATAGTATAGATGACGTCTATAGTATAGATGACGACTATAGTATAGATGACGTCTATAGTATAGATGACGACTATAGTATAGATGACCTCTATAGCATAGATGATGACTATAGTATAGATGACGTCTATAGTATAGATGATGACTATAGTATAGATGACGTCTATAGTACAGATGACGTCTATAGTATAGATGACGTCTTTAGTATAGATAACGTCTATAGTATAGATGACGTCTATAGTATAGATGACGACTATAGTATAGATGACGACTATAGTATAGATGACCTCTATAGTATAGATGATGACTATAGTATAGATGACGTCTATAGTATAGATGATGACTATAGTATAGATGACGTCTATAGTATAGATGACGTCTATAGTATAGATGACGACTATAGTATAGATGACGTCTATAGTATAGATGAAGTCTATAGTATAGATGACGTCTATAGTATAGATGACGACTATAGTATAGATGACGACTATAGTATAGATGACGTCTATAGTATAGATGACGTCTATAGTATAGATGACGACTATAGTATAGATGACGTCTATAGTATAGAGACGTTTATAGTATAGATGACGTCTATAGTATAGATGACGTCTATAGTATAGATGATGACTATAGTATAGATGACGTCTATAGTATAGATGACGTCTATAGTATAGATGACGTCTATAGTATAGATGACGTCTATAGTATAGATGACGTCTATAGTATAGATGACGACTATAGTATAGATGACGTCTATAGTATAGATGACGTCTATAGTATAGATGACGTCTATAGTATAGATGACGTCTATAGTATAGATGACGTCTATAGTATAGATGACGTCTATAGTATAGATGACGTCTATAGTATAGATGACGTCTATAGTATAGATGACGTCTATAGTATAGATGACGTCTATAGTATAGATGACGTCTATAGTATAGATGATGACTATAGTATAGATGATGACTAAAGTATAGATGATGACTATAGTATAGATGACGACTATAGTATAGATGACGTCTATAGTATAGATGACGACTATAGTATAGATGACGACTATAGTATAGATGACGTCTATAGTATAGATGACGTCTATAGTATAGATGACGTCTATAGTATAGATGACGTCTATAGTATAGATGACGACTATAGTATAGATGACGACTATAGTATAAATGACGTCTATAGTATAGATGACGTCTATAGTATAGATGACGACTATAGTATAGATGACGTCTATAGTATAGATGACGTCTATAGTATAGATGACGACTATGTATAGAGACGTTTATAGTATAGATGACGTCTATAGTATAGATGACGTCTATAGTATAGATGACGTCTATAGTATAGATGACGACTATAGTATAGATGACGACTATAGTATAGATGACGTCTATAGTATAGATGACGTTTATAGTATAGATGACGACTATAGTATAGATGACGACTATAGTATAGATGACCTCTATAGTATAGATGATGACTATAGTATAGATGACGTCTATAGTATAGATGATGACTATAGTATAGATGACGTCTATAGTATAGATGATGACTATAGTATAGATGACGTCTATAGTATAGGTGACGTCTATAGTATAGATGACGTCTATAGTATAGATGACGACTATAGTATAGATGACGTCTATAGTATAGATGACGTCTATAGTATAGATGACGTCTATAGTATAGATGACGACTATAGTATAGATGACGTCTATAGTATAGATGACGTCTATAGTATAGATGACGACTATAGTATAGATGACGACTATAGTATAGATGACGTCTATAGTATAGATGACGTCTATAGTATAGATGACGACTATAGTATAGATGACGTCTATAGTATAGATGACGACTATAGTATAGATGACGACTATAGTATAGATGACGTCTATAGTATAGATGACGTCTATAGTATAGATGACGACTATAGTATAGATGACGTCTATAGTATAGATGACGACTATAGTATAGATGACCTCTATAGCATAGATGATGACTATAGTATAGATGACGTCTATAGTATAGATGATGACTATAGTATAGATGACGTCTATAGTACAGATGACGTCTATAGTATAGATGACGTCTTTAGTATAGATAACGTCTATAGTATAGATGACGTCTATAGTATAGATGGCGTCTATAGTATAGATGACGTCTATAGTATAGATGACGTCTATAGTATAGATGACGTCTATAGTATAGATGACGTCTATAGTATAGATGACGTCTTTAGTATAGATAACGTCTATAGTATAGATGACGTCTATAGTATAGATGACGACTATAGTATAGATGACGACTATAGTATAGATGACCTCTATAGTATAGATGATGACTATAGTATAGATGACGTCTATAGTATAGATGATGACTATAGTATAGATGACGTCTATAGTATAGATGATGACTATAGTATAGATGACGTCTATAGTATAGGTGACGTCTATAGTATAGATGACGTCTATAGTATAGATGACGACTATAGTATAGATGACGTCTATAGTATAGATGACGTCTATAGTATAGATGACGTCTATAGTATAGATGACGTCTATAGTATAGATGACGACTATAGTATAGATGACGACTATAGTATAGATGACGTCTATAGTATAGATGACGTCTATAGTATAGATGACGACTATAGTATAGATGACGTCTATAGTATAGAGACGTTTATAGTATAGATGACGTCTATAGTATAGATGACGTCTATAGTATAGATGATGACTATAGTATAGATGACGTCTATAGTATAGATGAAGACTATAGTATAGATGACGTCTATAGTATAGATGACGTCTATAGTATAGATGACGTCTATAGTATAGATGACGACTATAGTATAGATGACGTCTATAGTATAGATGACGTCTATAGTATAGATGACGTCTATAGTATAGATGACGTCTATAGTATAGATGACGTCTATAGTATAGATGACGTCTATAGTATAGATGACGTCTATAGTATAGATGACGTCTATAGTATAGATGACGTCTATAGTATAGATGACGTCTATAGTATAGATGACGTCTATTGTATAGATGATGACTATAGTATAGATGATGACTAAAGTATAGATGATGACTATAGTATAGATGATGACTAAAGTATAGATGATGACTATAGTATAGATGACGACTATAGTATAGATGACGTCTATAGTATAGATGACGACTATAGTATAGATGACGACTATAGTATAGATGACGTCTATAGTATAGATGACGTCTATAGTATAGATGACGTCTATAGTATAGATGACGACTATAGTATAGATGACGACTATAGTATAAATGACGTCTATAGTATAGATGACGTCTATAGTATAGATGACGACTATAGTATAGATGACGTCTATAGTATAGATGACGTCTATAGTATAGATGACGACTATAGTATAGATGACGTCTATAGTATAGAGACGTTTATAGTATAGATGACGTCTATAGTATAGATGACGTCTATAGTATAGATGACGTCTATAGTATAGATGACGACTATAGTATAGATGACGACTATAGTATAGATGACGTCTATAGTATAGATGACGTTTATAGTATAGATGACGACTATAGTATAGATGACGACTATAGTATAGATGACCTCTATAGTATAGATGATGACTATAGTATAGATGACGTCTATAGTATAGATGATGACTATAGTATAGATGACGTCTATAGTATAGATGATGACTATAGTATAGATGACGTCTATAGTATAGGTGACGTCTATAGTATAGATGACGTCTATAGTATAGATGACGACTATAGTATAGATGACGTCTATAGTATAGATGACGTCTATAGTATAGATGACGTCTATAGTATAGATGACGACTATAGTATAGATGACGTCTATAGTATAGATGACGTCTATAGTATAGATGACGACTATAGTATAGATGACGACTATAGTATAGATGACGTCTATAGTATAGATGACGTCTATAGTATAGATGACGACTATAGTATAGATGACGTCTATAGTATAGATGACGACTATAGTATAGATGACGACTATAGTATAGATGACGTCTATAGTATAGATGACGACTATAGTATAGATGACGTCTATAGTATAGATGACGACTATAGCATAGATGATGACTATAGTATAGATGACGTCTATAGTATAGATGATGACTATAGTATAGATGACGTCTATAGTACAGATGACGTCTATAGTATAGATGACGTCTTTAGTATAGATAACGTCTATAGTATAGATGACGTCTATAGTATAGATGGCGTCTATAGTATAGATGACGTCTATAGTATAGATGACGTCTATAGTATAGATGACGTCTATAGTATAGATGACGTCTATAGTATAGATGACGTCTATAGTATAGATGACGTCTATAGTATAGATGACGTCTATAGTATAGATGACGTCTATAGTATAGATGACGTCTATAGTATAGATGACGTCTATAGTATAGATGAAGTCTATAGTATAGATGACGTCTATAGTATAGATGACGTCTATAGTATAGATGACGACTATAGTATAGATGACGTCTATAGTATAGATGACGTCTATAGTATAGATGACGACTATAGTATAAATGACGTCTATAGTATAGATGACGTCTATAGTATTGATGACGTCTATAGTATAGATGACGTCTATAGTATAGATGACGTCTATAGTATAGATGACGTCTATAGTATAGATGACGTCTATAGTATAGATGACGTCTATAGTATAGATGACGTCTATAGTATAGATGACGTCTATAGTATAGATGACGTCTATAGTATAGATGATGACTATAGTATAGATGATGACTATATTATAGATGACGACTATAGTACAGATGACGTCTACAGTATAGATGACGTCTATAGTAAAGATGACGACTATAGTATAGATGACGACTATAGTATAGATGACGTCTATAGTATAGATGACGTCTATAGTATAGATGACGTCTATAGTATAGATGATGCCTATAGTATAGATGACGACTATAGTATAGATGACGACTATAGTATAGATGACGTCTATAGTATAGATGGCGTCTATAGTATAGATGACGACTATAGTATAGATGACGTCTATAGTATAGATGACGTCTATAGTATAGATGACGTCTATAGTATAGATGACGACTCTAGTATAGATGACGTCTATAGTATAGAGACGTTTATAGTATAGATGACGTCTTTAGTATAGATGACGTCTATAGTATAGATGAAGACTATAGTATAGATGACGACTATAGTATAGATGACGTCTATAGTATAGATGACGTTTATAGTATAGATGACGACTATAGTATAGATGACGACTATAGTATAGATGACGACTATAGTATAGATGACGTCTATAGTATAGATGACGTCTACAGTATAGATGACGACTATAGTATAGATGACGACTATAGTATAGATGACGTCTATAGTATAGATGACGACTATAGTATAGATGACGTCTATAGTATAGATGACGTCTATAGTATAGATGACGTCTTTAGTATAGATGACGTCTATAGTATAGATGACGTCTATAGTATAGATGACGTCTATAGTATAGATGACGTCTATAGTATAGATGACGACTATATTATAGATGACGACTATATTATAGATGACGTCTATAGTATAGATGACGTCTATAGTATAGATGACGTCTATAGTATAGATGACGTCTATAGTATAGATGACGACTATAGTATAGATGACGTCTATAGTATAGATGACGTCTATAGTATAGATGATGACTATAGTATAGATGACGTCTATAGTACAGATGACGTCTATAGTATAGATGACGTCTTTAGTATAGATAACGTCTATAGTATAGATGACGTCTATAGTATAGATGGCGTCTATAGTATAGATGACGTCTATAGTATAGATGACGTCTATAGTATAGATGACGTCTATAGTATAGATGACGTCTATAGTATAGATGACGTCTATAGTATAGATGACGTCTATAGTATAGATGACGTCTATAGTATAGATGACGTCTATAGTATAGATGACGTCTATAGTATAGATGACGTCTATAGTATAGATGAAGTCTATAGTATAGATGACGTCTATAGTATAGATGACGTCTATAGTATAGATGACGTCTATAGTATAGATGACGACTATAGTATAGATGACGTCTATAGTATAGATGACGTCTATAGTATAGATGACGACTATAGTATAGATGACGACTATAGTATAGATGACGTCTATAGTATAGATGACGACTATAGTATAGATGACGACTATAGTATAGATGACGTCTATAGTATAGATGACGTCTATAGTATAGATGACGACTATAGTATAAATGACGTCTATAGTATAGATGACGTCTATAGTATTGATGACGTCTATAGTATAGATGACGTCTATAGTATAGATGACGTCTATAGTATAGATGACGTCTATAGTATAGATGATGACTATAGTATAGATGATGACTATATTATAGATGACGACTATAGTACAGATGACGTCTACAGTATAGATGACGTCTATAGTAAAAATGACGACTATAGTATAGATGACGACTATAGTATAGATGACGTCTATAGTATAGATGACGTCTATAGTATAGATGACGTCTATAGTATAGATGACGACTATAGTATAGATGACGACTATAGTATAGATGACGTCTATAGTATAGATGGCGTCTATAGTATAGATGACGACTATAGTATAGATGACGTCTATAGTATAGATGACGTCTATAGTATAGATGACGTCTATAGTATAGATGACGACTATAGTATAGATGACGACTATAGTATAGAGACGTTTATAGTATAGATGACGTCTATAGTATAGATGACGTCTATAGTATAGATGACGTCTATAGTATAGATGAAGACTATAGTATAGATGACGACTATAGTATAGATGACGTCTATAGTATAGATGACGTTTATAGTATAGATGACGACTATAGTATAGATGACGTCTATAGTATAGATGACGACTATAGTATAGATGACGACTATAGTATAGATGACGTCTATAGTATAGATGACGTCTATAGTATAGATGACGACTATAGTATAGATGACGACTATAGTATAGATGACGTCTATAGTATAGATGACGACTATAGTATAGATGACGTCTATAGTATAGATGACGTCTATAGTATAGATGACGTCTTTAGTATAGATGACGTCTATAGTATAGATGACGTCTATAGTATAGATGACGTCTATAGTATAGATGACGTCTATAGTATAGATGACGACTATATTATAGATGACGTCTATAGTATAGATGACGTCTATAGTATAGATGACGACTATAGTATAGATGACGTCTATAGTATAGATGACGTCTATAGTATAGATGACGACTATAGTATAGATGACGTCTATAGTATAGATGACGTCTATAGTATAGATGACGACTATATTATAGATGACGTCTATAGTATAGATGACGACTATATTATAGATGACGTCTATAGTATAGATGACGTCTTTAGTATAGATGACGTCTATAGTATAGATGACGTCTATAGTATAGATGACGTCTATAGTATAGATGACGTCTATAGTATAGATGACGTCTATAGTATAGATGACGACTATAGTATAGATGACGTCTATAGTATAGATGACGTCTATAGTATAGATGACGTCTATAGTATAGATGACGTCTTTAGTATAGATGATGACTATAGTATAGATGACGTCTATAGTATAGATGACGACTATAGTATAGATGACGTCTATAGTATAGATGACGTCTATAGTATAGATGATGACTATAGTATAGATGACGTCTATAGTATAGATGACGTCTATAGCATAGATGACGACTATAGCATAGATGACGTCTATAGTATAGATGACGACTATAGTATAGATTACGTCTATAGCGTAGATGACGACTATAGTATAGATGACGACTATAGTATAGATGACGTCTATAGCATAGATGACGACTATAGTATAGATGACGACTATAGTATAGATGACGTCTATAGTATAGATGACGACTGTAGTATAGATGACTAAAGTATAGATGACGTCTATAGTATAGATGATGACTATAGTATAGATGACGTCTATTATATAGATGACGTCTATAGTATAGATGACGTCTATAGTATAGATGACGTCTATAGTATAGATGACGACTATAGTATAGATGACGTCTATAGTATAGATGACGTCTATAGTATAGATGACGTCTATAGCATAGATGACGACTATAGTATAGATGACGTCTATAGCACAGATGACGACTATAGTATAGATGACGTCTATAGTATAGATGACGTCTATAGTATAGATGACGTTTATAGTATAGATGACGACTATAGTATAGATGACCTCTATAGTATAGATGATGACTATAGTATAGATGACGTCTATAGTATAGATGATGACTATAGTATAGATGGCGTCTATAGTATAGATGACGTCTATAGTATAGATGACGTCTATAGTATAGATGACGTCTATAGTATAGATGACGTTTATAGTATAGATGACGTCTATAGTATAGATGACGTTTATAGTATAGATGACGTCTATAGTAAAGATGACCTCTATAGTATAGATGACGACTATAGTATAGATGACGACTATAGTATAGATGACGTCTATAGCATAGATGACGACTATAGTATAGATGACGACTATAGTATAGATGACGACTATAGTATAGATGACGTCTATAGTATAGATGACGTCTATAGTATAGATGATGTCTTTAGTATAGATGACGACTATAGTATAGATGTCGTCTATAGTATAGATGACGACTATAGTATAGATGACGTGTATAGTATAGATGACGTCTATAGTATAGATGACGTCTATAGTATAGATGACGTCTATAGTATAGATGACGACTATAGTATAGATGACGTCTATAGTATAGATGACGTCTATAGCATAGATGACGACTAAAGTATAGATGACGTCTATAGTATAGATGACGACTATAGTATAGATGACGTCTATAGTATAGATGACGTCTATAGTATAGATGACATCAATAGTATAGATGACGACTATAGTATAGATGACGTCTATAGTATAGATGACGTCTATAGTATAGATGACGTCTATAGCATAGATGACGACTATAGTATAGATGACGTCTATAGTATAGATGACGTCTATAGTATAGATGACGTTTATAGTATAGATGACGACTATAGTATAGATGACCTCTATAGTATAGATGACGTCTATAGTATAGATGACGTTTATAGTATAGATGATGACTATAGTATAGATGACGTCTATAGTATAGATGACGTCTATAGTAAAGATGACGTCTATAGTATAGATGACGTCTATAGTATAGATGACGTCTATAGTATAGATGACGACTATAGTATAGATGACGTCTATAGTATAGACGACGTCTATAGTATAGATGACGTCTATAGTATAGATGACGATTATAGTATAGATGACGACTATAGTATAGATGACGTCTATAGTATAGATGACGACTATAGTATAGATGACTTCTATAGTATAGATGACGACTATAGTATAGATGACTTCTATAGTATAGATGACGACTATAGTATAGATGACGACTATAGTATAGATGACGACTATAGTATAGATGACGTCTATAGTATAGATGACGTTTATAGTATAGATGACGACTATAGTATAGATGACGTCTACAGTATAGATGACGACTATAGTATAGATGACGACTATAGTATAGATGACGTCTATAGTATAGATGACGTCTATAGTATAGATGACGACTATAGTATAGATGACGACTATAGTATAGATGACGACTATAGTATAGATGACGTCTATAGTATAGATGACGTCTATAGCATAGATGACGTCTATAGCATAGATGACGACTATAGTATAGATGACGTCTATAGTATAGATGACGTCTATAGTATAGATGACGTCTATAGTATAGATGACGTCTATAGTATAGATGACGACTATAGTATAGATGACGACTATAGTATAGATGACGTCTATAGTATAGATGACGTCTATAGTATAGATGACGACTATAGTATAGATGACGACTATAGTATAGATGACGACTATAGTATAGATGACGTACGTCTATAGTATAGATGACGTCTATAGTATAGATGACGTCTATAGTATAGATGACGTCTATAGTATAGATGACGTCTATAGTATAGATGACGACTATAGTATAGATGACGTCTATAGTATAGATGACGACTATATTATAGATGACGACTATATTATAGATGACGTCTATAGTATAGATGACGTCTATAGTATAGATGGCGTCTATAGTATAGATGACGTCTATAGTATAGATGACGTCTATAGTATAGATGACGTCTATAGTATAGATGACGTCTATAGTATAGATGACGTCTATAGTATAGATGACGTCTATAGTATAGATGACGTCTATAGTATAGATGACGTCTATAGTATAGATGACGTCTATAGTATAGATGACGTCTATAGCATAGATGACGTCTATAGCATAGATGACGTCTATAGCATAGATGACGACTATAGTATAGATGACGACTATAGTATAGATGACGTCTATAGCATAGATGACGACTATAGTATAGATGACGACTATAGTATAGATGACGTCTATAGTATAGATGACGACTATAGTAAAGATGACGACTATAGTATAGATGACGTCTATAGTATAGATGACGACTATAGTATAGATGACGACTATAGTAAAGATGACGTCTATAGTATAGATGACGACTATATTATAGATGACGTCTATAGTATAGATGACGTCTATAGTATAGATGACGTCTATCGTATATATGACGTCTATATTATAGATGACGACTATAGTATAGATGACGTCTATAGTATAGATGACGTCTATAGTATAGATGACGTCTATAGTATAGATGACGTCTATAGTATAGATGACGTCTATAGTATAGATGACGTCTATAGTATAGATGACGTCTAGATGACGTATAGATGACGTCTATAGTATAGATGACGTCTATAGTATAGATGACGTCTATAGTATAGATGACGTCTATAGTATAGATGACGTCTATAGTATAGATGACGTCTATAGTATAGATGACGTCTATAGTATAGATGACGTCTATAGTATAGATGACGACTATAGTATAGATGACGTCTATAGCAAAGATGACGTCTATAGTATAGATGATGACTATAGTATAGATGACGTCTATAGTATAGATGACGTCTATAGTATAGATGACGTCTATAGTATAGATGACGTCTATATTATAGATGACGTCTATAGTATAGATGACGTCTATAGTATAGATGACGTCTATAGTATAGATGACGTTTATAGTATAGATGACGACTATAGTATAGATGACGTCTATAGTATAGATGACGACTATAGTATAGATGACTACTATAGTATAGATGACGTCTATAGTATAGATGACGTCTATAGTATAGATGACGACTATAGTATAGATGACGTCTATAGTATAGATGACGTCTATAGCATAGATGACGTCTATAGCATAGATGATGACTATAGCATAGATGACGACTATAGTATAGATGACGACTATAGTATAGATGACGTCTATAGTATAGATGACGTCTATAGTATAGATGACGTCTTTAGTATAGATGACGACTATAGTATAGATGACGACTATAGTATAGATGTCGTCTATAGTATAGACGACGACTATAGTATAGATGACCTCTATAGTATAGATGATGACTATAGTATAGATGACGTCTATAGTATAGATGACGTCTTTAGTATAGATGACGACTATAGTATAGATGTCGTCTATAGTATAGACGACGACTATAGTATAGATGACCTCTATAGTATAGATGATGACTATAGTATAGATGACGTCTATAGTATAGATGATGACTATAGTATAGATGACGTTTATAGTATAGATGACGTCTGTAGTATAGATGACGTCTATAGTATAGATGACGTCTATAGTATAGATGACGTCTATAGTATAGATGACGTCTATAGTATAGATGACGTCTATAGTATAGATGACGTCTATAGTATAGATGACGTCTATAGTATAGATGACGTCTATAGTATAGATGACGTCTATAGCATAGATGACGACTATAGTATAGATGACGTCTATAGTATAGATTTTTTTTTTTTTTTTTTGAATACTAGGATGGACGGAGACTAAGACTCCAAAATCTTTCAAAGATACCAATACGCCCACTATAGCAGGTACATAATACCGAAGTAGCCGATATTGGTTATGCCCGATTTCCACGTGCTAAAAAACCACCCATTTATGAGAGACACTATGAAACTGCCAGAACGCACTTCATAGTAGTAAATTTTCGCTCTCTCATAATACTTCTTGACTACAACTAAGTTAACTTAACAAGTAGTTTACGCTTCCATAGTGTTGATCGCATTGGATAGGTTGCTTTCCAGTGAATGCACCTACTAAGCCGTTCATTAATGCGGCTTCACCCTACGTCGCTAGATCGAAGGGTCTTGTTCTTTGTAGTCGTCGCTCGTTGTTAACATCGTTAAGAGTCTCGTTTAGAGTACGGATCATTTCATTGTTGCAATGAACATGAAGGCGAGCATTAAGCTTTCGAGCGAAGTTTGTTACTTCTTCGCCCACGGTAGCTATTCCTAAATCTCTGTGAATATCGCTATTCCTAATATACCATGGAGCATTCACAATTGCTCTTAGTGTTTTGTTTTGGAAAGTCTGCAACATGGACATGTTGCTCGGCTTGGTACAACCCCAAAGTTGTATACCGTATGTCCAGGACGGCTTTAACACCTGCCTGTACAAGAGCAGTTTGTTATATGTGCTTAATTTCGAAAATCTTCCGATAAGCCAATACATTTCCCTGAGCCTAATCTCGAGCTCGTCACGCTTCTTCTTTACGTGTGGTTTCCACCTTAGTTTAGCGTCCAGTGTCATCCCTAAATACTTCGCTTCATTTGCATAAGGTATTTGTACAGAATTTATGAACAGAGGCAAATTGTTAACCCTTCTGTAAGTGAAATTCACATGCGTAGACTTGTTCTCGTTAAGAGCGATTCGCCAGTCTTCGTCCAGACACAAATTCTGTCCAATGCTCGTTGGAGGTTTCTCGTTGATGACTCGACTGATTCACCTGTTGCCAGGATGGCCGTATCGTCCGCAAACGTGGCCACGACTGTCTCGTCATCTAGAGGTATGTCTCTTGTGTAGAGCAGGAACAGGGTCGGACCGAGGACGCTTCCCTGGGGTACGCCAGCCCGAATTTGCTTGAAACTCGAGTATTCACTACTACACCTAACACGAAAGAGTCTGCTTTCAAGATAATTTTCCAATATTTTAAACATGTCTTCCGGCAAATTTTGCCGTAGTTTATATTTCAAGCCCTCGTGCCATACCTTGTCGAAGGCTTGCGATACGTCGAGGAAAGCACTTGAACATATTTTTTTCCCTTCTAAGGCTTTTTCAATTTCATGCGTTATTCTGTAGACTTGATCTATTGTGGAATGGTTAGGTCTGAAACCGAATTGATGATCCGGGATCAAGCGTCTTTCTGCAATTATTGGTTGTAATCGCTTCAGCAGAAGTTTCTCAAATACTTTCGATATTATCGGCAGAAGCGATATGGGCCTATAAGATTTTTTATCATTTGCGCATTTCCCCGGTTTAGGAACCATAATGACTTCAGCAACTTTCCATTGTCTTGGAACGTATAGAAGTCTAAGAGAAGCGTTTATCATATAAAGTAGCTTGACTAATGCCTTTTTTGGTAGCTCTTTTAATATTTCGCCAGTGATCAGGTCGTAACCCGGGGCCTTATTATTTTTAAGTTTGCTAATTGTCTGTCGGAGTTCAACTAACGAAACTTTTTTCATTCTAAAGCTACCAGGTTCCCCGTTGTTGTTTAGAACGTCAGCCAACGGCGGACCGTCGAAAGGCTTGAATGTTTCTTCTAAATGTTCAGCAAACAAATTCGCTTTCTCTTTGTCTTCTCTTGCCCATTCGCCGTTAGCTTTTTTTATTGGTGCCGAGTGTATTATAGGTTTCTTGATATACTTAACTGCTTTCCACAGCGAGTAGTTTGAGGTCCTATCCGCCGACAAGCCTTCAAGGTATTCAGTGGTCTCACGATTTTTAAGATCTAGCAACATTCCTTTCAGTTTGTTAGAGAGGTGGTTCAATAGGGTTTTGAACAACACCCTCCTTACAGTCCTTTCTGAAAGCGTCCCAGTTCATGTTTTTGCTAGCTAATCTAGGAGCTCTTTCTATTTTCGCCAGTCTTCCACCCATCTTCAAGATAACTCCTGAGTGGTCTGAGCAAAGATCATAACACTCTTCAATTCGAGTAAGGTATTTGGGGTACCCTTTAGCGATGAAAAAATCGACAAGGTCAGGCTTTTTATTCCTATCGGTTGGCCAATATGTTGGCTTACCCGTGGAGAAAAAGTCCACCCCACGCTTCATACTATTTTTGTACAGTAATCTGCCTCTTGTTGAATTGCATCGTGAGCCCCAAAAAGTATGCTTTGCGTTAAAGTCACCCCCAATGATAAAATTGGACCCAATGAAGTCATACATACGATCAAGATCGTCTTCCACCAGTCTATATCCTGGCGGGAAATAACAAGATGCAATGTTATAATCTAAGCAGTCAATTTTTACAGAAACTGAACTGATCTGCATAGAGTCTAGCTCAACTTCTGTGTTCTTGAAGTGCTTTATGCAGTTCTTAATGTAGAGGGAGGATCCTCCTCTCGAATTTTGCGAAGGGTGATGTGCGTGATAGTCATTGTAACCTTTAAGTTTGGGTGTAGACCCGTTTTTAAGGTGAGTTTCCGTAATCATGCAAATATCAATATTGTTTTTCCGTAGAAATACTTCTAGTTCGTCTATTTTATTCAGAAGGCCGTTTGCATTCCATGTTAGTGTTTTAGATAACTGTTTCATATTCATGTTCTCTTGTAATTTTTTCGAGGCTTAAACTCGAGCTTGCTCAGTTTGTCAAATATAACTTTGTTGATTTTAGTCTGATCCTCAAGTTTCTCCAAGATTACAGCAAGGATCTGAGACACTGCATCTGTTGTGGGCGATCTTGCCTTGCTTTCGTTTGCCGCAACCTGTGCGTATGATTTCGGTGCAACCAGTGGTGGTTTCTCCGCTGCACTTGAACTGGCGCCGCTCTTTTGTGGAGCTTTTACGCCTTTTGTCGACGCCTCCTTTGCCAATCTTCCACTTTTGATCGGCTTTGGCGTCTTTGGAGTCTTTGGCTTAGGAGTTTCAGCAGGTTTTGGGCGTCCTAGGCTTTGATTCTGACCTCTAGTATTTTCCTTAAGAGGTTCTCGTCCCTTTTGCAGCTCTATGGCTACTTCGCATCCTCGATAGTTCGCGGGGTGGTTTCCGTGGCAATTGGCGCAAACTGCTGGAGCCCTTATGTCAACCTTGCACTCTGTTGACAGGTGTTTTCCGGCACATTTCACGCAACGTGGTTCTTTTTGGCAGTAGGCACTTGTGTGCCTGAATTCTTGGCATCGCTTACACTGTGGTATCAGTCTATTGCCCTTTCGCATGGGTTCGATTTTAACCCTGATGCTAAGTATCATTTTTATTTTATAAATATCGTTTATGCTCTCAGTTCTTTCAAAGGAGAGCATAAAAATTGTAAGGCCGCGTCTGATCACAGTGTCTCTTTCTCCTTCCGTGCGTTGCTTTTCCTTTTTAATGATATTGACGGCATCAATAATTTTAAGGCCTTTATTTTTTACGTCTTTTACAACGTCTTCTTTTGTGCATGATGGGTGGAGCCCCCTTACAATGACTCGCAGTGGTTTCTCGTACTTATTTTGATAAGTATACCACTCGATTCTTTCTGCATTCAGTCTAAGAGACAGTGAACGATAGGAATCGGCGTTGTCAACATTTACTTTCCACACGTTATTTCGGTGCGAGGTAAGCTTATAGTTTTCTGTTCTCACCGTGTTTGCAAGAAGGTTGCGCAATAACCCAAAGTCTGCTATCCCGACGATGTTTATTGCGGGAGGTGGACGAATTTTCGCTTCTGGATTAGCCTTGTATGAGCCAGAGGGCTTATCTTCATTTTGTATTACTTCGGGAGAGGAATTCGCCTTTCGCTTCTTGCTAGACCTTTTCCTTAAGACTGAATCGGTCTCAAGTGCAAGTTCGTCCTCGTCCGTGAAGTATTCGACTGCTGGTCGGTTCGGTGTTACACACTTTTTCGTTACCTCACATTCTTTCGTTAAACGAGTATTTTTAATATCCTCGTTTTCTTTTCGCAGAGAGTCAACTTCCATTTTTAGATCTTGGAAGAGTCGCTCCATTTCAATAAGCTTAGCTCGGAGTTCATTATTCTCCTACTATAGTCGTCATCTATACGTCTATAGTATAGATGACGACTATAGTATAGATGACGACTATAGTATAGATGACGTCTATAGTATAGATGACGACTATAGTATAGATGACGACTATAGTATAGATGACGTCTATAGCATAGCTGACGACTATAGTATATATGACGACTATAGTATAGATGACGTCTATAGCATAGATGACGACTATAGTATAGATGACGACTATAATATAGATGACGTCTATAGTATAGATGACGTCTATAGTATAGATGACGTCTATAGTATAGATGACGACTATAGTATAGATGACGTCTATATTACAGATGACGTCTATAGTATAGATGACGTTTATAGTATGGATGATGACTATAGTATAGATAACGTCTATAGTATAGATGACGACTATAGTATAGATGACGTCTATAGTATAGATGACGTCTATAGTATAGATGATGACTATAGTATAGATGAAGACTATAGTATAGATGACGTCTATAGTATAGATGACGACTATAGTATAGATGACGTCTATAGTATAGATGACGTCTATAGTATAGATGATGACTATAGTATAGATGACGTCTATAGTATAGATGACGTCTATAGTATAAATGACGTCTATAGTATAGATGACGTCTATAGTATAGATGACGTTTATAGTATAGATGACGACTATAGTATAGATGACGTCTATAGTATAGATGACGACTATAGTATAGATGACGACTATAGTATAGATGACGTCTATAGTATAGATGACGTCTATAGTATAGATGACGTCTATAGTATAGATGACGTCTATAGTATAGATGACGTCTATAGTATAGATGACGTCTATAGTATAGATGACGTCTATAGTATAGATGACGTCTATAGTATAGATGACGTCTATAGTATAGATGACGTCTATAGTATAGATGACGACTATAGTATAAATGACGTCTATAGTATAGATGACGTCTTTAGTATAGATGACGACTATAGTATAGATGACGTCTATAGTATAGATGACGACTATAGTATAGATGACGTCTATAGTATAGATGACGTCTATAGTATAGATGACGTCTATAGTATAGGTGACGTTTATAGTATAGATGACGACTATAGTATAGATGACGTCTATAGTATAGATGACGACTATAGTATAGATGACGACTATAGTATAGATGACGTCTATAGTATAGATGACGACTATAGTATAGATGACGACTATAGTATAGATGACGTCTATAGTATAAATGACGACTATATTATAGATGACGTCTATAGTATAGATGACGTCTATAGTATAGATGACGTCTATAGTATAGATGACGTCTATAGTATAGATGACGTCTATAGTATAGATGACGTCTATAGTATAGATGACGTCTATAGTATAGATGACGTCTATAGTATAGATGACGTCTATAGTATAGATGATGACTATAGTATAGATGACGTCTATAGTATAGATGACGACTATAGTATAGATGACGACTATAGTATAGATGACGTCTATAGTATAGATGATGACTATAGTATAGATGACGTCTATAGTATAGATGACGTCTATAGCATAGAAGACGACTATAGTATAGATGACGACTATAGTATAGATGACGACTATAGTATAGATGACGTTTATAGCATAGATGACGACTATAGTATAGATGACGACTATAGTATAGATGACGTCTATAGTATAGATGACGACTATAGTATAGATGACGTCTATAGTATAGATGACGTCTATAGTATAGATGACGTCTATAGTATAGATATCGTTTATAGTATAGATGACGACTATAGTATAGATGACGTCTATAGTATAGATGACGACTATAGTATAGATGACGTCTATAGTATAGATGACGACTATAGTATAGATGACGTCTATAGTATAGATGACGTCTATAGTATAGATGACGACTATAGTATAGATGACGTCTATAGTATATATGACGTCTATAGTATAGATGACGACTATAGTATAGATTACGACTATAGTATAGATGACGTCTATAGTATAGATGAAGTCTATAGTATAGATGACGACTATAGTATAGATGACGACTATAGTATAGATGACGTCTATAGCATAGATGACGACTATAGTATAGATGACGACTATAGTATAGATGACGTCTATAGTATAGATGACGTCTATAGTATAGATGACGTCTATAGTATAGATGACGTCTATAGTATAGATGACGACTATAGTATAGATGACGTCTATAGTCTAGATGACGACTATAGTATAGATGACGTCAATAGTATAGATGACGTCTATAGTATAGATGACGACTATAGTATAGATGACGTGTATAGTATAGATGACGTCTATAGTATAGATGACGTCTATAGTATAGATGACGTCTATAGTATAGATGACGTCTATAGTATAGATGACGTCTATAGTATAGATGACGTCTATAGTATAGATGACGTCTATAGTATAGATGACGTCTATAGTATAGATGACGACTATAGTATAGATGGCGACTATAGTATAGATGACGTCTATAGTATAGATGACGTCTATAGTATAGATGACGACTATAGTATAGATAACGTGTATAGTATAGATGACGTCTATAGTATAGATGACGACTATAGTACAGATGTCGTCTATAGTATAGATGACGACTATAGTATAGATGACGTCTATAGTATAGATGATGACTATAGTATAGATGACGACTATAGTATAGATGACGACTATAGTATAGATGACGTCTATAGTATAGATGACGTCTATAGTATAGATGACGACTATAGTATAGATGACGTCTATAGTATAGATGACGTCTATAGTATAGATGACGTCTATAGTATAGATGACGTCTATAGTATAGATGACGTCTATAGTATAGATGACGACTATAGTATAGATGACGTCTATAGTATAGATGACGACTATAGTATAGATGACGACTATAGTATAGATGACGTCTATAGTATAGATGACGTCTATAGTATAGATGACGACTATATTATAGATGACGTCTATAGTACAGATGACGTCTATAGTGTAGATGACGACTATATTATAGATGACGTCTATAGTATAGATGACGTCTATAGTATAGATGACGTCTATAGTATAGATGACGACTATAGTATAGATGACGACTATAGTATAGATGACGACTATAGTATAGATGACGACTATAGTATAGATGACGACTATAGTATAGATGACGTTTATAGTATAGATGACGACTATAGTATAGATGACGTCTATAGTATAGATGACGACTATATTATAGATGACGTCTATAGTATAGATGACGACTATAGTATAGATGACCTCTATAGTATAGATGACGACTATAGTATAGATGACGTTTATATTATAGATGACGTCTACAGTATAGATGACGTCTATAGTATAGATGACGACTATAGTATAGATGATGACTATAGTGTAGATGACGTCTATAGTATAGATGATGACTATAGTATAGATGACGTCTATAGTATAGATGACGTCTATAGTATAGATGACGACTATAGTATAGATGACGACTATAGTATAGATGACGTTTATAGTATAGATGACGTCTATAGTATAGATGACGTCTATAGTATAGATGACGACTATAGTATAGATGACGTCTGTAGTATAGATGATGACTATAGTATAGATGATGACTATAGTATAGATGACGTCTATAGTATAGATGACGTCTATAGTATAGATGACGTCTATAGTATAGATGACGTCTATAGTATAGATGACGTCTATAGTATAGATGACGTCTATAGTATAGATGACGACTATAGTATAGATGACGTCTATAGCATAGATGACGACTATAGTATAGATGACGACTATAGTATAGATGACGTCTATAGTATAGATGACGTCTATAGTATAGATGACGTCTATAGTATAGATGACGTCTATAGTATAGATGACGACTAAAGTATAGATGACGTCTATAGTATAGATGACGTCTATAGTATAGATGACGTTTATAGTATAGATGACGACTATAGTATAGATGACGTCTATAGTATAGATGACGACTATAGTATAGATGACGACTATAGTATAGATGACGTCTATAGTATAGATGACGTCTATAGTATAGATGACGACTATAGTATAGATGACGACTATAGTATAGATGACGTCTATAGTATAGATGACGTCTATAGTATAGATGACGACTATAGTATAGATGACGTCTATAGTATAGATGACGACTATAGTATAGATGACGACTATAGTATAGATGACGTCTATAGTATAGATGACGACTATAGTATAGATGACGACTATAGTATAGATGTCGTCTATAGTATAGAACACGGCTAAAGTATAGATGACGACTATAGTATAGATGACGTGTATAGTATAGATAACGTCTATAGTATAGATGATGACTATAGTATAGATGACGACTATAGTATAGATGACGTCTATAGTATAGATGACGTCTATAGTATAGATGACGTCTATAGTATAGATGACGTCTATAGTATAGATGACGTCTATAGTATAGATGACGACTATTGTATAGATGACGTCTATAGTATAGATGACGACTATAGTATAGATGACGTCTATAGTATAGATGACGTCTATAGTATAGATGACGTCTATAGTATAGATGACGTCTATAGTATAGATGACGTCTATAGTATAGATGATGACTATAGTACAGATGACGTCTATAGTATAGATGACGTCTATAGTATAGATAACGTCTATAGTATAGATGACGACTATAGTATAGATGACGTCTATAGTATAGATGACGTCTATAGTATAGATGACGTCTATAGTATAGATGACGTCTATAGTATAGATGACGACTATAGTAAAGATGAAGTCTATAGTATAGATGACGTCTATAGTATAGATGACGACTATAGTATAGATGACGTCTAGATAGATGACGTCTAGATAGATGACGTGTAGTATAGATGACGTGTATAGTATAGATGACGTCTATAGTATAGATGACGTCTATAGTATAGATGACGACTATAGTATAGATGACGTGTATAGCATAGATGACGTCTATAGTATAGATGATGACTATAGTATAGATGACGACTATAGTATAGATGACGTCTATAGTATAGATGACGTCTATAGTATAGATGACGTCTATAGTATAGATGACGTCTATAGTATAGATGACGACTATAGTATAGATGACGTCTATAGTATAGATGACGACTATAGTATAGATGACGTGTATAGTATAGATGACGTCTATAGTATAGATGACGACTATAGTATGGATGACGTCTATAGTATAGATGACGTCTATAGTATAGATGACGTCTATAGTATAGATGACGTCTATAGTATAGATGACGTCTATAGTATAGATGACGTCTATAGTATAGATGACGTCTATAGTATAGATGACGTCTATAGTATAGATGACGACTATAGTATAGATGACGTCTATAGTATAGATGACGACTATAGTATAGATGACGTCTATAGTATAGATGACGTCTATAGTATAGATGACGACTATAGTATAGATGACGACTATAGTATAGATGACGTCTATAGTATAGATGACGTCTATAGTATAGATGACGTCTATAGTATAGATGACGTCTATAGTATAGATGACGACTATAGTATAGATGACGTCTATAGTATAGATGACGACTATAGTATAGATGACGTGTATAGTATAGATGACGTCTATAGTATAGATGACGTCTATAGTATTGATGATGACAATAGTATAGATGACGTCTATAGTATAGATGACGTGTATAGTATAGATGACGTCTATAGTATAGATGACGTCTATAGTATAGATGAGGTCTATAGTATAGATGACGTCCATAGTATAGATGACGTCTATAGTATAGATGATGACTATAGTATAGATGACGACTATATTATAGATGACGACTATAGTATGGATGACGTCTCTAGTATAGATGACGTCTATAGTATAGATGACGTCTATAGTATAGATGACGTCTATAGTAAAGATGACGTCTATAGTATAGATGACGACTATAGTATAGATGACGTCTATAGTATAGATGACGACTATAGTATAGATGACGTCTATAGTATAGATGACGTCTATAGTATAGATGACGACTATAGTATAGATGACGACTATAGTATAGATGACGTCTATAGCATAGATGACGACTATAGTATAGATGACGTCTATAGAAAAGATGACGTCTATAGTATAGATGACGACTATAGTATAGATGTCGTCTATAGTATAGATGACGACTATAGTATAGATGACGTCTATAGTATAGATGACGTCTATAGTATAGATGATGACTATAGTATAGATGATGACTATAGTATAGATGACGACTATAGTATAGATGACGTCTATAGTATAGATGACGTCTATAGTATAGATGACGTCTATAGTATAGATGACGTGTATAGTATAGATGACGTCTATAGTATTGATGACGTCTATAGTATAGATGACGTCTATAGTATAGATGACGGCTATAGTATAGATGACGACTATAGTATAGATGACGACTATAGTATAGATGACGTCTATAGCATAGATGACGTCTATAGTATAGATGACGTCTATAGTATAGATGACGACTATAGTATAGATGACGACTATAGTATAGATGACGTCTTTAGTATAGATGACGACTATAGTATAGATGACGTCTATAGTATAGATGACGTCTATAGTGTAGATGCCGACTATAGTACAGATGTCGTCTATAGTATAGATGACGACTATAGTATAGATGACGTCTATAGTATAGATGACGTCTATAGTATAGATTATGACTATAGTATAGATGACGACTATAGTATAGATGACGTCTATAGTATAGATGACGTCTATAGTATAGATGACGTCTATAGTATAGATGACGACTATAGTATAGATGACGTGTATAGTATAGATGACGTCTATAGTATAGATGACGTCTATAGTATAGATGACGTCTATAGTATAGATGACGTCTATAGTATAGATGACGTCTATAGTATAGATGACGTCCCTAGTATAGATGACGACTATAGTATAGATGACGACTATAGTATAGATGACGTCTATAGTATAGATGACGACTATAGTATAGATGACGACTATAGTATAGATGACGTCTATAGCATAGATGACGTCTATAGCATAGATGACGACTATAGTATAGATGACGTCTATAGCATAGATGACGACTATAGTATAGATGACGTCTATAGTATAGATGACGTCTATAATATAGATGACGTCTATAGTATAGGAGACGTCTATAGTATAGATGACGTCTATAGTATAGATGACGACTATAGTAGAGATGACGTCTATAGTATAGATGACGTCTATAGTATAGATGACGTCTATAGTATAGATGACGACTATAGTATAGATGACGACTATAGTATAGATGACGTCTATAGTATAGATGACGACTATAGTATAGATGACGTCTATAGTATAGATGACGACTATAGTATAGATGACGACTATAGTATAGATGACGTCTATAGTATAGATGACGTCTATAGTATAGACGACGACTATATTATAGATGACGTCTATAGTATAGATGACGTTTATAGTACAGATGACGTCTATAGTATAGATGACGTCTATAGTACAGATGACGTCTATAGTATAGATGACGTCTATAGTATAGATGACGTCTATAGTATAGATGACGTCTATAGTATAGATGACGACTATAGTATAGATGACGACTATATTATAGATGACGTCTATAGTATAGATGACGTCTATAGTATAGATGACGTCTATAGTATAGATGACGTCTATAATATAGATGACGTCTATAATATAGATGACGTCTATAGTAAAGATGACGTCTATAGTATAGATGACGTCTATAATATAGATGACGTCTATAATATAGATGACGTCTATAGTATAGATGACGTCTATAGTATAGATGACGTCTATAGTATAGATGATGATTATAGTATAGATGACGTCTATAGTATAGATGACGTCTATAGTATAGATGACGTCTATAGTATAGATGACGACTATAGTATAGATGACGTCTATAGTATAGATGACGTCTATAGTATAGATGACGACTATAGTATAGATGACGACTATAGTATAGATGACGTCTATAGTATAGATGACGTCTATAGTATAGATGATGTCTATAGCATAGATGACGACTATAGTATAGATGACGTCTATAGTATAGATGACGTCTATAGTATAGATGACGTCTATAGTATAGATGACGTCTATAGTATAGATGACGTCTATAGTATAGATGACGTCTATAGTATAGATGACGACTATAGTATAGATGACGTCTATAGTATAGATGACGTCTATAGTATAGATGACGTGTATAGTATAGATGACGACTATAGTATAGATGACGTCTATAGTATAGATGACGTGTATAGTATAGATGACGACTAAAGTATACATGACGACTTTAGTATAGATGACGTTTATAGTATAGATGACGTCTATAGTATAGATGATGACTATAGTATAGATGACGTCTATAGTATTGATGACGTCTATAGTATAGATGATGACTATAGTATAGATGACGACTATAGTATAGATGACGTCTATAGTATAGATGACGTCTATAATATAGATGACGACTATAGTATAGATGTCGTCTATAGTATAGATGACGACTATAGTATAGATGACGTCTATAGTATAGATGACGTCTATAGTATAGATGATGACTATAGTATAGATGACGACTATAGTATAGATGACGACTATAGTATAGATGACGTCTATAGTATAGATGACGTCTATAGTATAGATGACGTCTATATTATAGATGACGACTATAGTATAGATGACGTGTATAGTATAGATGACGTCTATAGTATAGATGACGTCTATAGTATAGATGACGTCTATAGTATAGATGACGTCTATAGTATAGATGACGACTATAGTATAGATGACGACTATAGTATAGATGACGACTATAGTATAGATGACGTCTATAGCATAGATGACGACTATAGTATAGATGACGACTATAGTATAGATGACGTCTATAGTATAGATGACGTCTATAGTATAGATGACGACTATAGTATAGATGACGTCTATAGTATGGATGACGACTATAGTATAGATCACGTCTATAGTATAGATTACGACTATAGTATAGATGACGACTATAGTATAGATGACGTCTATAGTATAGATGACGTCTATAGTATAGATGATGACTATAGTATAGATGACGACTATAGTATAGATGACGACTATAGTATAGATGACGTCTATAGTATAGATGACGTCTATAGTATAGATGACGTGTATAGTATAGATGACGTCTATAGTATAGATAACGTCTATAGTATAGATGACGTCTATAGTATAGATGACGTCTATAGTATAGATGATGACTATAGTATAGATGACGACTATAGTACAGATGACGTCTATAGTATAGATGACGTCTATAGTATAGATGACGTGTATAGTATAGATGACGTCTATAGTATAGATGACGTCTATAGTAAAGATGACGTCTATAGTATAGATGACGTCTATAGTATAGATGACGACTATAGTATAGATGACGACTATAGTATAGATGACGTCTATAGCATAGATGACGACAATAGTATAGATGACGACTATAGTACAGATGACGTCTATAGTATAGATGACGTCTATAGTATAGATGACGTCTATAGTATAGATGACGTCTATATTATAGATGACGACTCATCATACTATAGACGTCATCTATACTATAGACGTCATCTATACTATAGTCGTCATCTATACTATAGACGACATCTGTACTATAGTCGTCATCTATACTATAGACGTCATCTATACTATAGACGTCATCTATACTATAGTCGTCATCTATACTATAGACGTCATCTATACTATAGTCGTCATCTATACTATAGACGTCATCTATACTATAGACGTCATCTATACTATAGACGTCATCTATACTATAGTCGTCATCTATACTAAAGTCGTCATCTATGCTATAGACGTCATCTATACTATAGTCGTCATCTATACTATAGTCGTCATCTATACTATAGACGTCATCTATACTATAGACGTCATCTATACTATAGACGTCATCTATACTATAGACGTCATCTATACTATACACGTCATCTATACTATAGACGTCAACTATACTATAGACGTCATCTATACTATAGTCGTCATCTATACTATAGTCATCATCTATACTATAGACGTCATCTATACTATAGACGTCATCTATACTATAGTCGTCATCTATACTATAGTCGTCATCTATACCATAGTCATCATCTATACTATAGTCGTCATCTATACTATAGACGTCATCTATACTATAGTCGTCATCTATACTATAGTCGTCATCTATACTATAGACGTGATCTATACTATAGACGTCATCTATACTATAGTCGTCATCTATACTATAGACGTCATCTATACTATAGACGTCATCTATACTATAGACGTCATCTATACTATAGACGTCATCTATACTATAGTCGTCATCTATACTATAGTCGTCATCTATGCTATAGACGTCATCTATACTATAGTCGTCATCTATACTATAGTCGTCATCTATACTATAGACGTCATCTATACTATAGACGTCATCTATACTATAGACGTCATCTATACTATAGACGTCATCTATACTATAGACGTCATCTATACTATAGACGTCATTTATACTATACACGTCATCTATACTATAGACGTCATCTATACTATAGTCGTCATCTATACTATAGTCATCATCTATACTATAGACGTCATCTATACTATAGACGTCATCTATACTATAGTCATCATCTATACTATAGACGTCATCTATACTATAGACGTCATCTATACTAAAGTCGTCATGTATACTTTAGTCGTCATCTATACTATACACGTCATCTATACTATAGACGTCATCTATACTATAGTCGTCATCTATACTATACACGTCATCTATACTATAGACGTCATCTATACTATAGTCGTCATCTATACTATAGACGTCATCTATACTATAGTCGTCATCTATACTATAGACGTCATCTATACTATAGTCGTCATCTATACTATAGACGTCATCTATACTATAGACGTCATCTATACTATAGTCGTCATCTATGCTATAGACATCATCTATACTATAGACGTCATCTATACTATAGACGTCATCTGTACTATAGTCGTCATCTATACTATAGTCGTCATCTATACTATAGACGTCATCTATACTATAGACGTCATCTATACTATAGACGTCATCTATACTATAGACGTCATCTATACTATAGTCGTCATCTATACTATAGACGTCATCTATACTATAGACGTCATCTATACTATAGTCATCATCTATACTATAGACGTCATCTATACTATAGACGTCATCTATACTATAGACGTCATCTATACTATAGACGTCATCTATACTATAGACGTCATCTATACTATAGACGTCATCTATACTATAGTCATCATCTATACTATAGACGTCATCTATACTATAGACGTCATCTATACTATAGACGTCATCTATACTATAGACGTCATCTATACTATAGACGTCATCTATATTATAGACGTCATCTATATTATAGACGTCATCTATACTATAGACGTCATCTATACTATAGACGTCATCTATACTATAGACGTCATCTATATTATAGACGTCATCTATATTATAGACGTCATCTATACTATAGACGTCATCTATACTATAGACGTCATCTATACTATAGACGTCATCTATACTATTGACGTCATCTATAATATAGTCGTTATCTATACTATAGACGTCATCTATACTATAGACGTCATCTATACTATAGACGTCATCTATACTATAGACGTCATCTATACTATAGACGTCATCTGTACTATAGACGTCATCTATACTATGGACGTCATCTATACTATAGACGTCATCTGTACTATAGACGTCATCTATACTATAGACGTCATCTATACTATAGACGTCATCTATACTATAGACGTCATCTATACTATAGACGTCATCTATACTATAGACGTCATCTATAATATAGTCGTCGTCTATACTATAGACGTCATCTATACTATAGACGTCAACTATACTATAGTCGTCATCTATACTATAGTCGTCATCTATACTATAGACGTCATCTATACTATAGTCGTCATTTATACTATAGACGTCATCTATACTATAGTCGTCATCTATACTATAGACGTCATCTATACTATAGACGTCATCTATACTATAGACGTCATCTATACTATAGTCGTCATCTATACTATAGACGTCATCTATACTATAGACGTCTCCTATACTATAGACGTCATCTATATTATAGACGTCATCTATACTATAGACGTCATCTATACTATAGTCGTCATCTATGCTATAGACGTCATCTATGCTATAGACGTCATCTATACTATAGTCGTCATCTATACTATAGTCGTCATCTATACTATAGACGTCATCTATACTATAGACGTCATCTATACTATCGTCGTCATCTATACTATAGTCGTCATCTATACTATGGACGTCATCTATACTATAGACGTCATCTATACTATAGACGTCATCTATACTATAGACGTCATCTATACTATACACGTCATCTATACTATAGTCGTCATCTATACTATAGACGTCATCTATACTATAGTCGTCATCTATACTATAGTCATAATCTATACTATAGACGTCATCTATACTATAGAGGTCATCTATACTATAGTCGTCATCTATACTATAGACGACATCTGTACTATAGTCGTCATCTACACTATAGACGTCATCTATACTATAGACGTCATCTATACTATAGTCGTCATCTATACTAAAGACGTCATCTATACTATAGTCGTCATCTATACTATAGACGTCATCTATACTATAGACGTCATCTATACTATAGACGTCATCTATATTATAGACGTCATCTATACTATAGACGTCATCTATACTATAGTCGTCATCTATGCTATAGACGTCATCTATGCTATAGACGTCATCTATACTATAGTCGTCATCTATACTATAGTCGTCATCTATACTATAGACGTCATCTATACTATAGACGTCATCTATACTATCGTCGTCATCTATACTATAGTCGTCATCTATACTATGGACGTCATCTATACTATAGACGTCATCTATACTATAGACGTCATCTATACTATAGACGTCATCTATACTATAGACGTCATCTATACTATAGTCGTCATCTATACTATAGACGTCATCTATGCTATAGACGTCATCTATACTATAGTCGTCATCTATACTATAGTCGTCATTTATACTATAGCCGTCATCTATACTATAGACGTCATCTATACTATAGACGTCATCTATACTATAGACGTCATCTATACTATACACGTCATCTATACTATAGACGTCATCTATACTATAGACGTCATCTATACTATAGTCGTCATCTATACTATAGTCGTCATCTATACTATAGTCATCATCTATACTATAGACGTCATCTATACTATAGACGTCATCTATACTATAGTCGTCATCTATACTATAGACGACATCTATACTATAGTCGTCATCTATACTATAGACGTCATCTATTCTATAGACGTCATCTATACTATAGTCGTCATCTATGCTATAGACGTCATCTATACTATAGTCGTCATCTATACTATAGTCGTCATCTATACTACAGACGTCATCTATACTATAGACGTCATCTATACTATAGTCGTCATATATACTATAGACGTCATCTATACTATAGTCGTCATCTATACTATAGACGTCATCTATACTATAGACGTCATCTATACTAAAGACGTCATCCATACTATAGTCGTCATCTATAATATAGTCGTCATCTATACTATAGTCATCATCTATACTATAGACGTCATCTATACTATAGACGTCATCTATACTATAGACGTCATCTATACTATAGACGTCATCTATACTATAGACGTCATCTATACTATACACGTCATCTATACTATAGACGTCATCTATACTATTGTCATCATCTATACTATAGACGTCATCTATACTATAGACGTCATCTATACTATACACGTCATCTATACTATAGTCGTCATCTATACTATAGACGTCATCTATACTATAGTCGTCTTCTATACTACAGACGTCATCTATACTATAGACGTAATCTATACTATAGTCGTCAATAGTCGTAATATAGTCGTCATCTATAATATAGACGTCATCTATACTATAGTCGTCATCTATACTATAGACGTCATCTATACTATAGACGTCATCTATACCATAGACGTCATCTATACTATAGACGTCATCTATACTATAGACGTCATCTATAATATAGACGTCATCTATACTATAGTCGTCATCTATACTATAGACGTCATCTATACTATAGACGTCATCTATACCATAGACGTCATCTATACTATAGACGTCATCTATACTATAGACGTCATCTATACTATAGACGTCATCTATACTATACACGTCATCTATACTATAGTCGTCATCTATATTATAGACGTCATCTATACTATAGACGTCATCTATGCTATACTATGCTACGTCTATAGCATAGATGACGACTATAGTACAGATGTCGTCTATAGTATAGATGACGACTATAGTATAGGTGACGTCTATAGTATAGATGACGTCTATAGTATAGATGATGACTATAGTATAGATGACGACTATATTATAGATGACGACTATAGTATAGAAGTAAAGATGACGTCTATAGTATAGATGACGTCTATAGTATAGATGACGACTATAGTATAGATGACGTGTATAGTATAGATGACGTCTATAGTATAGATGACGTCTATAGTATAGATGACGTCTATAGTATAGATGACGTCTATAGTATAGATGACGTCTATAGTATAGATGACGTCTATAGTATAGATGACGTCTATAGTATAGATGACGTCTATAGTATAGATGACGTCTATAGTATAGATGACGACTATAGTATAGATGACGTCTATAGCATAGATGACGACTATAGTATAGATGACGACTATAGTATAGATGACGTCTATAGTATAGATGACGTCTATAGTATAGATGACGTCTATAGTATAGATGACGTCTATAGTATAGATGACGACTATAGTATAGATGACGTCTATAGTATAGATGACGTCTATAGTATAGATGACGTCTATAGTATAGATGACGACTATAGTATAGATGACGTCTATAGTATAGATGACGACTATAGTATAGATGACGTCTATAGTATAGATGACGTGTATAGTATAAATGACGACTAAAGTATAGATGACGTCTATAGTATAGATGACGTGTATAGTATAGATGACGACTATAGTTTACATGACGACTATAGTATAGATGATGACTATAGTATAGATGATGACTATAGTATAGATGACGTCTATAGTATAGATGATGACTATAGTATAGATGATGACTATAGTATAGATGACGTCTATAGTATAGATGACGTCTATAATATAGATGACGTCTATAATATAGATGTCGTCTATAGTATAGATGTCGTCTATAGTATAGATGACGTCTATAGTATAGATGACGTCTATAGTATAGATGATGACTATAGTATAGATGACGTCTATAGTATAGATGACGTCTATAGTATAGATGATGACTATAGTATAGATGATGACTATAGTATAGATGACGACTATAGTATAGATGACGTCTATAGTATAGATGACGTCTATAGTATAGATGACGTCTATAGTATAGATGACGTGTATAGTATAGATGACGTCTATAGTATAGATAACGTCTATAGTATAGATGACGTCTATAGTATAGATGACGTCTATAGTATAGATGTCGTCTTTAGTATAGATGACGTCTTTAGTATAGATGACGACTATAGTATAGATGACGTCTATAGCATAGATGACGACTATAGTATAGATGACGACTATAGTATAGATGACGTCTATAGTATAGATGATGACTATAGTATAGATAACGACTATAGTATAGATGACGACTATAGTATAGATGACGACTATAGTATAGATGACGACTATAGTATAGATGACGTCTATAGTATAGATGACGTCTATAGTATAGATGACGTCTATAGTATAGATGACGACTATAGTATAGATGACGTCTATAGTATAGATGACGTCTATAGTATAGATGATGACTATAGTATAGATGACGACTATAGTATAGATGACTACTATAGTATAGATGACGACTATAGTATAGATGACGTCTATAGTATAGATGACGTCTATAGTATAGATGACGTCTATAGTATAGATGACGTCTATAATATAGATGACGTGTATAGTATAGATGACGTCTATAGTATAGATGACGTCTATAGTATAGATGACGTCTATAGTATAGATGACGTCTATAGTATAGATGACGTCTATAGTATAGATGACGTCTATAGTATAGATGACGTCTATAGTATAGATGACGACTATAGTATAGATGACGTCTGTAGTATAGATGACGTCTATAGTATAGATGACGACTATAGTATAGATGACGAATATAGTATAGATGACGTCTTTAGTATAGATGACGTCTTTAGTATAGATGACGTCTATAGTATAGATGACGTCTATAGTATAGATGACGACTATAGTATAGATGACGTCTATAGTATAGATGACGTCTATAGTATAGATGACGTCTATAGTATAGATGACGTCTATAGTATAGATGACGACTATAGTATAGATGACGTCTATAGTATAGATGACGACTATAGTATAGACGACGACTATAGTATAGATGACGTCTATAGTATAGATGACGTCTATAGTATAGATGACGACTATATTATAGATGACGTCTATAGTATAGATGACGTCTGTTTGGGACTATACACACGACATACATTATTGTTATTATCTTCATTTAATTCAATCAATTAATTTGCATTCAATTGCTAATCAATGACAATTATTATTTATTATTATTATTTATACACCATATTGTTTTGATATTTGTTACATGTAAAAACATAACGTAGTTTACCCTATGTTTTGCCACTTATGTACATAGCATACATACTTACATTTTTTGGTTTCAAGTTCAACATGCTTTAACAGTAATCATAGGTTCTCTCTGCATAATGTTACATAAGCGATAAGCCTAATGCAGTTGTACAATACCTTCAATACATTTTTCATGTAAAGCAAAGCAAATTGTAAAACCGTTCATCGCCAGTGGTCGAACTCTCGCTCAATCAGTTTCTCTGCCACTTGGATTTTGGACACCATACGGGTAACACCTAAAATAAAATCACTTAGCTGAAACTTGGATTATTTCTTTTTCGCTGTGGATTTTTTCTATTCATTTTCCTCGTGTTACCTCTCGCATATTTAACTTGTCTTGCAATTTCGTGCAATTTAAAGCTTCGTCGGAATAATTGTATTCCGTGGTCCTTCAGCCATTTCGTTTATTCTCAAACAATTTTGTGGTCCAGATTCGAGCCGGATATTTGAGAAAAAAACTCGTTAATTGGATAATTCTGTTTTCGTCTAACTCGTCGAATAAAATTTAGTTTCGTTGCTAGAAAAATCATTCGTCTCGTTGCAACTTCGTTTCTTTGGATTCTCGCCTAGGATATCGGAAAAATCTTCGTTTTTATCATCTTTCCACCGACGACGTACATTGGATAATTCTTGTCGTACACATTTAGAGATTCTCGCTAAAACCTACAATCAAATCTCGCTTCGTTCCCTATATCATTTCATCGTTCGATATCAAATCCAAATTATTATCATCGTCAGCAAATCATCGTGGGATATTTAGCTCGGTCTCCTTTGATTAATTTGAGACAAAATTATAATCAAAAATCTCGTGGTACTAAGGCGTGTGTTAGTGTGAGCTATAAAATAATTTGCATACGACCTAATCATTCTCTGTTGCACTCCACGTGGACAATTAAGCATCTCATTAAAATAGTGTGGTAACTTCCTACGTCTTTAGTTCGCTTTCAACTTCGCTAGGGTCGTCATACGCATTTTGGGTTCATTTGGCAAAGATGGCTTCGACATTAACTCTTTCTACTCTTCGCTTGACACGTGGTCATATTAAGGGATGTATTACTAAGCTTATCACCTACATAGAAAACATCAGCGATTCCACCGCGTTAGTTGAGTTAGAGGTTAAGCTGAACCGCGCTGAGGATCTTTGGAATGAGTTTAATGCTTCTCAAAAATCATATTTTGACTTCGCGGAGGTAGAAGGTTATATAGATCCCACTCCAGACTTCGAGGAAGTTGAGTCGAAGTTCCTTAATATTAAATATATTTTTAAAATTAATATAAAAGATTAGGCAACGGCAGCAGGATGAAAGGTCAAAGGATGTAGTCAGTCGGTTAGCAGACCAGCAGCAAATCTTAATTGACACGCTGAATAAATCAACCATCTCTAATTGCTCGGATAATTTTCTACCCTCGATTCGTATAGAACCATTTTCTGGAAACTATCAAGAATGGCCGGCATTTCGAGATATGTATGAAGGAGCGGTTCACAATAAAACTAACCTGTCTTCAGTTCAAAAATTTCGTTTTCTAAAATCATGCCTTCGAAATGAAGCTCTCAGTCTCTTAAACCACCTACCTGTTTGCGATGCCACGTATGAGCAAGCTTGGGAGAGGCTTGAGAAACGGTATGATAGGCCGCGCTATGTAATCAACAATTACATTAAGTCATTCATGGATCTTCCATCGGCACACAATTCCAATGTCGTGAATCTTCGCAAAATATCAGACGGTGCTGATGAAATTATCAGGGGTTTGAATGCGATCAATTCACAAAACAGGGATCCGTGGCTTATTTACATTTTAATGAATAAGGTGGACCCTGAAACTCGACAGTCGTGGTCTGAAGAAAGCGTATCTGAAGACTATCCGACCACCGCGCAGTTCATAAATTTTCTGGAGCGTCGATGTGAGGCCTTAGAAAGCTGCAAGGTTAACATTCGAGAACACAAACCTAGGATCCAAGCAGCTAGAACCTTGCATGTCTCATCTGCTCTCGTGTGCCCTAAATGTAAATCGGCACACAGTCTCTCCAATTGTCCTGATTTCCAAGCCATGACACTCAACACCAGAAGAGATTTCGTTAAAGCAAATAAACTGTGCTTTAACTGCTTGCGATCTGGTCATGCTTCAGGTTCGCATCCTCCTTGACTCGGGCTCACAGGTTTCTTTCGTTTCGGAGTCCTGTGTCCAAAGACTCGGACTCAAACGGAGAAACGCTCGTATACCTATAAATGGTATTGGGTCAACCAGCGCTGGTCGATCCAGAGGCCTTATTTCTTTAACTGTATCGTCACGCTGTGATTTATTTAGTATCTTCGTTGATACATATATATTATCGAGCGTCACAACCAACCTGCCAACAAATTCGTTTTCGATCGAAGATTGGGATCATCTGCAGCATTTAGAACTCGCTGATCCTACATTCAACCAATCCAAATCCGTTGACATCTTACTTGGAGCAGACAAGGTGTGGGAAATCCTACAGGGAAGCTCTGTTCGTAGCACAAAGGGTCTTCCAATAGCTCAAAAAACCATTTTCGGTTGGGTCTTAGCTGGTAACCTGACATCCCAACAAGAGCCCAACATTCTATCCCACCACTCCACTGTTAACATCGACGCTATACTGCAATCGTTTTGGGCGATTGAAGAAGTTTCTACATCAAATCTGTCTCCCGAAAATATACAAATTGAGGACCATTTCGCTAAAACACATCGCCGCGATTCGAGCGGAAAATACATCGTCAACTTGCCATTTAAACAACCACCGCAGTTTTCTGACACGCTGAGCGGCGCCATTTCACGTCTGAGAGGAATGGAGAAAAGGTTCGCCAAAGACCCCTCACTTTACCAAAGCTACTCGAAATTCCTCGAAGAGTATCTTTCGTTAGGCCATATGACCCGTATCCCAGCTTCAGAGATAGCAACTACAAACGTGTTCTATCTACCTCACCATGCCGTGTTAAGGCCAGACAGCGCAACCACGAAATTGCGGGTCGTTTTCGACGGGTCTTTTAAGGACACCAACGGCAATTCGTTAAATGATTCGTTGATGATAGGTCCACCCATCCAAAGAAACCTATTTTTGGTCTGTCTTCGATTTCGCCGACATCAAATCGTGTTCACGGCAGACATAGTTAAAATGTTTCGCCAAATCCTTGTCGCGAACCAAGACTCTGACTTCCAGCGAATCGTTTGGCGAACGTCTCCATCAGAGCCGTTGCAACATTTTCGACTCCGCACCGTGACTTACGGAACGTCCTGTGCACCATTCCTGTCGGTTCGGGCTTTAGATACCGACGCGGATTCGTGGACAAAGGTCCTTGGTCTCCATTGGAACAGCCAACTTGATGTTTTTAGTTTTCGCATAGAAACTCCACCCAACGAACCCCTCACAAAACAACAGATTCTTCGGGATGTGGCTCGTATTTTTGACCCCCTCGGTTTCTTAGCTCCCTCGGTTGTCCCATTAAAAATTATGTTTCAAGAGCTTTGGCACCTAAAACTCGACTGGAAGGACGAGATTCCAGCTCCTGTTGCAGCCAAATGGATCAAATTTCGTGAAGAACTTCAACTGCTCACCAAAATCGAAATACCACGTATCATAGGTCTATCACAATTGTCTTTCCAAATCCACGGGTTTTCCGATGCATCGGCGTCAGCGTACGCCGCGGTCATATACTCGCGTTATGAACTCCCAAATGGCACATTCAAAACAACTATCGTTGCAGCTAAATCTCGCGTCTCACCCCTAAAACAGCTTAGCATCCCTCGTTTAGAGCTCTGTGCAGCACTCTTACTCGCCAGGCTACTCGACGCTGTTCAAAAATCGCTTAAACTCACCTTCGCCAACGTCTTCGCATGGTCCGATTCAAAGGTAGTCCTTTCGTGGCTATCCTCTCCCCCCCGACGTTGGAACATCTTCATTGGGAACCGTACATCGGAGATTCTTAGCACTATCCCTAGAGACAGGTGGTTTCACGTGAGGTCGGAAAACAACCCCGCTGACTGTGCCTCTCGCGGTATTCTCCCTTTGCAGCTTCTCTCACATCCTATTTGGTGGACAGGTCCAACTTGGTTGCAACAAAGTGCAGATAACTGGCCGATCGTTCATCAGTTTGAGGAGGATCCTGGCTGCTCGCTTGAAGCAAGGAAACTTACGCCGCAAGTGTTGCTTGTGACGCATGATGAACATCCGTTCGAACTGATGGCATCTCGCATTTCATCATGGTACATTCTCATCAGGGCAGTCGCTAGGATCTACCGATGCGTACCTCGATCTCGAAAGAACCCACATGCTTCACCTTCTTACCTTCATTCACAGGAGATATACCAAGCCAAAACCAGGATAATCAAATGGCTTCAATCTCGCTACTTCGGTGACTACATCACAGCCTCTCAATAAGAATTGCAATATACTTAGTTTATCTCCCTTTCTAGATGACGAAGGCATACTTCGGGTTGGTGGACGGATACAGAATGCTGACATCGGATTCAATGTCAAACATCCCATAACCATCCCAAAGGGGCATGCCATTACAAAGCTAATCGTACGAGACGCCCACCATCGGTTTTTGCATCCAGGAATTTCAACACTCTTTGCGCTAATCCGGCAAGAATACTGGATAATGGGTTGTCGCAACACAATTCGCCAGGTAACTCATAATTGCATTCGCTGTTTTAAGCAACGTAAGGCTACGATCACCCAGCTGATGGGTGAACTTCCTCACAAACGAGTTAATCCAACCATCAGGCCCTTTCAAAACAGTGGATGTGATTATGCCGGACCAATTACGCTTAAGGTTAAATTGGGTCGGAAATCAACCTTCTCTAAGGGATATATCGCGCTTTTTGTGTGTTTGGCTACCAAAGCCATTCATCTCGAACTTGTGAGTGATTTGACCACAGACTCATTTCTCGCTGCTCTTCGAAGCAAAAGAGCAAAATCTCGGAAATGCATACGATCGTTCAATCCGAAACTCACAACGCTTTAGTTGCAGAATCATTGGCGCGTGACGGAATTTCGTGTCACTTCATCCCTCCTGCCGCACCACATTTCGGCGGTTTGTGGGAGGCAGGTGTGAAATCTGTTAAACAACATCTTCGTCGCGTAATCGGAACAGATATTTTGACTTTCGAGCAATATTATACCTTGCTGACACAGATAGAAGCTATCTTGAACTCGCGCCCACTGTGTCCAATATCTGACCACGACTTAGACCCATTAACACCTGCCCATTTCTTTTTAGGCACCTCCTTCGCTGCTGTCCCAGAGCCAACACCAGACGTTCCAATCAATCGGCTGTCTTGCTGGCAACAACTACAAGCCAAGATCCAAGGGTACTGGAAACGCTGGCAGATGGAGTACCTGACGTCGTTGCAACATCGGCCACTCTGGCAACAAGCACAACCGAACATCAAGGTCAACGATCTAGTTGTACTAAAGGAGACTGACCTTCCACCAGGCAAATGGGCAATGGGGCGGGTCATAGATACACATCCGGGAAAAGATGGTCACGTTCGAGTCGTCACTTTGAAAACTGCAACTGGGAACTTAATTCGACCGATCCACAAGCTGGCTGTACTGCCTTTATCCTGAAACGTTGTTCAGGGGCGGCGGTATGTTTGGGACTATACACACGACATACATTATTGTTATTATCTTCATTTAATTCAATCAATTAATTTGCATTCAATTGCTAATCAATGATAATTATTATTTATTATTATTATTTATACACCATATTGTTTTGATATTTGTTACATGTAAAAACATAACGTAGTTTACCCTATGTTTTGCCACTTATGTACATAGCATACATACTTACATTTTTTGGTTTCAAGTTCAACATGCTTTAACAGTAATCATAGGTTCTCTCTGCATAATGTTAGATAAGCGATAAGCCTAATGCAGTTGTACAATACCTTCAATACATTTTTTATGTAAAGCAAAGCAAATTGTAAAACCGTTCATCGCCAGTGGTCGAACTCTCGCTCAATCAGTTTCTCTGCCACTTGGATTTTGGACACCATACGGGTAACACCTAAAATAAAATCACTTAGCTGAAACTTGGATTATTTCTTTTTCGCTGTGGATTTTTTCTATTCATTTTCCTCGTGTTACCTCTCGCATATTTAACTTGTCTTGCAATTTCGTGCAATTTAAAGCTTCGTCGGAATAATTGTATTCCGTGGTCCTTCAGCCATTTCGTTTATTCTCAAACAACGTCTATAGTATAGATGACGACTATAGTATAGATGACGTCTATAGTATAGATGACGTCTATAGTATAGATGACGTCTATAGTATAGATGACGTCTATAGTATAGATGACGTCTATAGTATAGATGACGTCTATAGTATAGATGACGTCTATAGTATAGATGACGTCTATAGTATAGATGACGTCTATAGTATAGATGACGTCTATAGTATAGATGACGTCTATAGTATAGATGATGACGTCTATAGTATAGATGATGACTATAGTATAGATGATGACTATAGTATAGATGACGTCTATAGTATAGATGACGACTATAGTATAGATGACGACTATAGTATAGATGACGTCTATAGTATAGATGACGACTATAGTATAGATGACGACTATAGTATAGATGACGACTATAGTAAAGATGACGACTATAGTATAGATGACGTCTATAGCATAGATGACGTCTATAGTATAGATGACGTCTATAGTATAGATGACGTCTATAGTATAGATGACGTCTATAGTATAGATGACGTCTATAGTATAGATGACGTCTATAGTATAGATGACGTCTATAGTATAGATGACGTCTATAGTATAGATGACGTCTATAGTATAGATGATGACGTCTATAGTATAGATGATGACGTCTATAGTATAGATGATGACGTCTATAGTATAGATGATGACGTCTATAGTATAGATGATGACTATAGTATAGATGATGACTATAGTATAGATGATGACTATAGTATAGATGACGACTATAGTATAGATGACGTCTATAGTATAGATGACGACTATAGTATAGATGACGTCTATAGTATAGATGACGACTATAGTATAGATGACGTCTATAGTATAGATGACGACTATAGTATAGATGTCGTCTATAGTAAAGATGACGACTATAGTATATATGATGACTATAGTATAGATGATGACTATAGTATAGATGACGACTATAGTATAGATGACGACTATAGTATAGATGACGACTATAGTATAGATGACGTCTATAGTATAGATGACGTGTATAGTATAGATGACGTCTATAGTATAGATGACGTCTATAGTATAGATGACGTCTATAGTATAGATGACGACTATAGTATAGATGACGACTATAGTATAGATGACGACTATAGTATAGATGACGACTATAGTATAGATGACGACTATAGTATAGATGACGACTATAGTATAGATGACGACTATAGTATAGCTGACGACTATAGTATAGATGACGACTATAGTATAGATGACGACTATAGTATAGATGACGTCTATAGTATAGATGACGTCTATAGTATAGATGACGTCTATAGTATAGAGACGACTATAGTATAGATGACGTCTATAGTATAGATGACGTCTATAGTATAGATGACGTCTATAGTATAGATGTCGTCTATAGTATAGATGATGACTATAGTATAGATGACGACTATAGTATAGATGACGTCTATAGTATAGATGATGACTATAGTATAGATGATGACTATAGTATAGATGACGACTATAGTATAGATGACGTCTATAGTAAAGATGACGTCTATAGTATAGATGACGTCTATAGTATAGATGACGACTATAGTATAGATGACGTGTATAGTATAGATGACGTCTATAGTATAGATGACGACTATAGTATAGATAACGACTATAGTATAGATGACGTCTATAGCATAGATGACGACTATAGTATAGATGACGACTATAGTATAGATGACGTCAATAGTATAGATGACGTCAATAGTATAGATGACGACTATAGAATAGATGACGTCTATAGTATAGATGACGTCTATAGTATAGATGACGTCTATAGTATAGATGACGTCTATAGTATAGATGACGTCTATAGTATAGATGACGACTATAGTATAAATGACGTCTATAGTATAGATGACGTCTATAGTATAGATGACGTCTATAGTATAGATGACGTCTATAGTATAGATGACGTCTATAGTATAGATGACGTCTATAGTATAGATGACGTCTATAGTATAGATGACGTCTATAGTATAGATGACGTCTATAGTATAGATGATGACTATAGTATAGATGATGACTATAGTATAGATGACGTCTATAGTATAGATGACGACTATAGTATAGATGACGACTATAGTATAGATGACGACTATAGTATAGATGACGACTATAGTATAGATGACGTCTATAGTATAGATGACGTCTATAGTATAGATGACGTCTATAGTATAGATGACGACTATAGTATAGATGACGACTATAGCATAGATGACGTCTATAGTATAGATGACGTCTATAGTATAGATGACGACTATAGTATAGATGACGTCTATAGTATAGATGACGTCTATAGTATAGATGACGACTATAGTATAGATGACGTCTATAGTATAGATGACGTCTATAGTATAGATGACGTCTATAGTATAGATGACGTCTATAGTATAGATGACGTCTAAAGTATAGATGACGACTATAGTATAGATGACGACTATAGTATAGATGACGTCTATAGTATAGATGACGTTTATAGTATAGATGACGACTATAGTATAGATGACCTCTATAGTATAGATGATGACTATAGTATAGATGACGCCTATAGTATAGATGATGACTATAGTATAGATGACGTCTATAGTATAGGTGACGTCTATAGTATTGATGACGTCTATAGTATAGATGACGTCTATAGTATAGATGACGTCTATAGTATAGATGACGACTATAGTATAGATGACGTCTATAGTATAGATGACGTCTATAGTATAGATGACGACTATAGTATAGATGACGACTATAGTATAGATCACGTCTATAGTATAGATGACGTCTATAGTATAGATGACGACTATAGTATAGATGACGTCTATAGTATAGATGACGACTATAGTATAGATGACGACTATAGTATAGATGACGTCTATAGTATAGATGACGACTTTAGTATAGATGACGTCTATAGTATAGATGACGTCTATAGTATAGATGACGACTATAGTATAGATGACCTCTATAGCATAGATGATGACTATAGTATAGATGACGTCTATAGTATAGATGATGACTATAGTATAGATGACGTCTATAGTAGAGATGACGTCTATAGTATAGATGACGTCTTTAGTATAGATAACGTCTATAGTATAGATGACGTCTATAGTATAGATGACGTCTATAGTATAGATGACGTCTATAGTATAGATGACGACTATATTATAGATGACGTCTATAGTATAGATGACGTCTATAGTATAGATGACGTCTATAGTATAGATGACGTCTATAGTATAGATGACGTCTATAGTATAGATGACGTCTATAGTATAGATGACGTCTATAGTATAGATGACGTCTATAGTATAGATGACGTCTATAGTATAGATGACGACTATAGTATAGATGACGTCTATAGTATAGATGACGTCTATAGTATAGATGACGACTATAGTATAGATGACGACTATAGTATAGATGACGTCTATAGTATAGATGACGACTATAGTATAGATGACGACTATAGTATAGATGACGTCTATAGTATAGATGACGTCTATAGTATAGATGACGACTATAGTATAAATGACGTCTATAGTATTGATGACGTCTATAGTATAGATGACGTCTATAGTATAGATGACGTCTATAGTATAGATGACGTCTATAGTATAGATGACGTCTATAGTATAGATGACGTCTATAGTATAGATGACGTCTATAGTATAGATGATGTCTATAGTATAGATGACGTCTATAGTATAGATGATGTCTATAGTATAGATGACGTCTATAGTATAGATGATGACTATAGTATAGATGATGACTATAGTATAGATGACGACTATAGTATAGATGACGTCTATAGTATAGATGACGTCTATAGTATAGATGACGACTATAGTATAGATGACGACTATAGTATAGATGACGTCTATAGTATAGATGACGTCTATAGTATAGATGACGTCTATAGTATAGATGACGTCTATAGTATAGATGACGTCTATAGTATAGATGACGACTATAGTATAGATGACGACTATAGTATAGATGACGTCTATAGTATAGATGACGACTATAGTATGGATGACGTCTATAGTATAGATGACGTCTATAGTATAGAGACGTTTATAGTATAGATGACGTCTATAGTATAGATGACGTCTATAGTATAGATGACGACTATAGTATAGATGACGACTATAGTATAGATGACGTCTATAGTATAGATGACGTTTATAGTATAGATGACGACTATAGTATAGATGACCTCTATAGTATAGATGATGACTATAGTATAGATGACGTCTATAGTATAGATGACGTCTATAGTATAGATGATGACTATAGTATAGATGACGTCTATAGTATAGAGACGTTTATAGTATAGATGACGTCTATAGTATAGATGACGTCTATAGTATAGATGACGTCTATAGTATAGATGACGTCTATAGTATAGATGACGTCTATAGTATAGATGACGACTATAGTATAGATGACGTCTACAGTATAGATGACGTCTATAGTATAGATGACGTCTATAGTATAGATGACGTCTATAGTATAGATGACGACTATAGTATAGATGACGTCTATAGTATAGATGACGTCTATAGTATAGATGACGTCTATAGTATAGATTACGTCTATAGTATAGATGACGTCTATAGTATAGATGACGACTATAGTATAGATGACGTCTATAGTATAGATGACGTCTATAGTATAGATGACGTCTATAGTATAGATGACGTCTATAGTATAGATGACGACTATAGTATAGATGACGTCTATAGTATAGATGACGTCTATAGTATAGATGACGACTATAGTATAGATGACGTCTATAGTGTAGATGACGTCTATAGTATAGATGACGACTATAGTATAGATGACGTCTATAGTATAGATGACGACTATAGTATAGATGACGTCTATAGTATAGATGACGTCTATAGTATAGATGACGACTATAGTATAGATGACGTCTATAGTATAGATGACGACTATAGTATAGATGACGACTATAGTATAGATGACCTCTATAGCATAGATGATGACTATAGTATAGATGACGTCTATAGTATAGATGATGACTATAGTATAGATGACGTCTATAGTATAGATGACGTCTATAGTATAGATGACGTCTTTAGTATAGATGACGTCTATAGTATAGATGACGTCTATAGTATAGATGACGTCTATAGTATAGATGACGTCTATAGTATAGATGACGACTATATTATAGATGACGTCTATAGTATAGATGACGTCTATAGTATAGATGACGTCTATAGTATAGATGACGTCTATAGTATAGATGACGTCTATAGTATAGATGACGTCTATAGTATAGATGACGTCTATAGTATAGATGACGTCTATAGTATAGATGACGTCTATAGTATAGATGACGTCTATAGTATAGATGACGACTATAGTATAGATGACGTCTATAGTATAGATGACGTCTATAGTATAGATGACGACTATAGTATAGATGACGACTATAGTATAGATGACGTCTATAGTATAGATGACGACTATAGTATAGATGACGACTATAGTATAGATGACGTCTATAGTATAGATGACGACTATATTATAGATGACGTCTATAGTATAGATGACGTCTTTAGTATAGATGACGTCTATAGTATAGATGACGTCTATAGTATAGATGACGTCTATAGTATAGATGACGTCTATAGTATAGATGATGACTATAGTATAGATGATGACTATAGTATAGATGACGACTATAATATAGATGACGTCTATAGTATAGATGACGTCTATAGTATAGATGACGACTATAGTATAGATGACGACTATAGTATAGATGACGACTATAGTATAGATGACGTCTATAGTATAGATGACGTCTATAGTATAGATGACGTCTATAGTATAGATTTGTATTTGTATTTGTATTTAATTTATTCATTTATAATAAACTTAAACATAACCTAACAATTTTTATAAATGGAATATTAGTTATCATTCCTTAACTTAAAAGTTAGTGGTGAATGACACATCCAGATTTACATTTCGGTTGATATCTGTTGTGGGGTGACAATCAGTATTAATTTATTTAATTCACATTTTTTTTTTTTAAGAAAAGAAAAGAAAACAATAGTTAAAGACGAAAAAAAAAATTTTTGTGATTCAATCATAAACATAACAATTCATAATAAATAGTAATATGTAACTGTGCTGTTGATGAGAAAAAGTAATGATTTAAACAAATGATTCAATACGTTCATAGCTTATCGTGAACAACCAGGTCTTAACCTTTTTGACAAAACATGAAAAACGAAGTGTATCTCTTATAAATAAGGGCAATTCATTAAAAATATGTGAAGCCGTGTATGTATAAAAATGTGTAAAGTGTGTTCTACGTGCAAAAGGTACATTGACTAAGCTCATATTGTTAACACGCAGATTGTACATTTGTATGTTCCTACTGGGAATATTTCCACTTTGTTTGAAGAACTCTCTTAAAACTTTAAAAACATATAAATGTCTAATTGGCAGAATACGCAAATTATTAAATAAAGGCCAACTCTCAGCTAAACGATTTTTATTGGAAACAATTCTTATAAGGTGTTTTTGAGCTATTAATAATGGTCTAATGGTATTAGTATACGAACCTCCCCAGCTTGTTATGCCGTACTGCAACTTGAGTGAGCAAGACCATAATAGATAGTAGTTAAAACTTTTTGAGAGCAAAACGGCTTTATCAGATACATTTTACGTATCACCAACAACAAATAAGTTTTAATCATTTGTATATGATTTTTCCAATTTAGATTGAAATCAATCACTACACCCAGGTACTTAAAAGTTTGAACCGTTTTGATTTTGAAGCAGTTTTCAGTGCAATGCACATTAGCTATAAAATTACTCTTTCCACACTTATGTAAAGGTAATGGAAACTGTTTACAATCAGAAGCGTGAAACCATAAATTATAATCAATTAGGACATTTCCAGATACTTTAAAACACATCAATTTAGTTTTTTCGCTGACAACCAATTTGTGGTATGTAAACCACAACCGCAGAGTTTCAAGGTCTTCATTAATCATCGTAATTCCTTCGAAAACAGTTTCAGATTGGTACGTTAGAACTATATCATCCGCAAAAGCAGTTGAATTACCATTTAACTTGAGTTTAAATATAGAATTAATATATATTAAGAAAAACAGAGGGCCAAGTACAGATCCCTGAGGAACACCGTTTTTTAGTTGCCTATGTTCACTTGAGATCCCACCAATAATTACCTTTTGAGTTCTATTTCTTAAATAAGATTTGAGCCAATTGAAAATGTTACCACGAAAACCAACATTAAATAGCTTAGTAAGCAAAATATCGTGGTTTACAAGATCAAAAGCTTTTGTCATATCAAGAAATAGACCAAAAGTTGATTTGTTTTTATTTAAACTTCCGTAAAGCTGATTACACACCCGTAAGATGGCATCCTCAGTTGACAAACCTGCTCTAAAACCAAATTGATTTTTACTAAAGAAGTTTAACCTATCCAGAAATGAAACAATTCGAACCTTAATTAACTTTTCAAAAATTTTGGAAAACGTCGAAAGAAGTGATATTGGCCTATAGTTAGAAACCTTTTTTTTATTTCCTTTTTTGAAAAGGGGTAGGACCTCAGCACATTTCAGGTGGTCAGGAAAACAACCCATTTCAACACTTTTATTAAATAAGAAGGACAATACATCGACTACATACCAGGCAATATTTTTTAATAAAATGCTTGAAACACCATCACTTGTGCAAGAAGTTTTATTTTTAAGGGAAGAAATAGCATTGTAGACTTCTCTGGGTGTAATCGCACTAAACACAAAACTGTTTGATTGAACATCATCCACAAAAACGCCAGAAGATGAGAAACAATCGCAATTTATGCTTTGTTCGACAGCTGGTTTCAACTTTTCAGAGATTTCCGTAAAATAATCATTAAATTTATTTGAAATCCTTCCTAAATCGGAAACAATTACTCCCTCAACTTCAATAGTATCAATTTTACCAGAGTTTCTATCTTTTCCCAAAATGCTATCAACTACTCGCCATTCTTCGCGTATATTACCTCTAGCACTAGCAAACCTATCGCTGAAGAAGTTGTTACGAGTGTCTTCGATCTCTTTTTTTAAAGACTTACAAAAAGATTCATAATGTTTTTTAAGTTTAATATTGTTCCGATGTTTCTTGCATTTTACGCTCAACTTCCTCTTTTTCCTTATCTTATTAATAAGATTATTAGTCATCCAGGGTTTCAAATGCTTCTTCTTACTCGATATATTTTTTTGGAAAGTACTCGATTTTACGTGTTTTTGAAAAATATCCAGGAATAGGTCAAAAGCAACAGAAGGATTGCCTTCGGAAAGAACCGTTTCCCAGCATTCAAAAGTTAAATAATCCTTCAACATCATATAATTTATGGAATACTTCACTCTATCAGATGTGGATTTAAAGTTTTCAGAACTATAATTGTAAACTGATAAATAATTTAGGCTAATCATGCTATGATCTGTTAACTTCAAATCGTGTACCTGGCCACTAAAAATATTTTTATTATTTTTTTGCGTTCGTAAGAAAATATGGTCAATACAACTAGTAGTGGAATCGGTCAAACGGGTAGGTTCATAAATCAAACTCTTAAGACCATTAGAAGCCATAGTAAACAAATAATTTTCAGCATCAATGTTACACTCATCAAGAATATCTACATTGATATCACCGACAACAATTAAATTTTTAGCCAGAGTTGTGCTAAGAATATGACTCAGTTCATGAATAAAAATACTTTTCGCAACAGCCTGGAGTCGATAAATACTCAAAAAAGTGTAGTTAATGTTTTCAAAAACAAAAGAAAATTTTAATACGTCGGCACTAGATAATTTAATGCTAGTACTATCACACACATACCCCTCTTTAACATACACGGCAACACCTCCAGCACAATAAGACTCATTACAATTTGCCAAAGGAAAGTTGTAACCTTCTATTTTATACAATTGAAGTTCTTTTTCGTATATCCAAATTTCACTTAACACTATTACAACGGGTAAATTCAACAACGAATCAAGATGAGCTAGGAATATTGAAAAATTTGCTCTCATGCTACGTATATTTTGATGTAAACATAAACAACATTCTACAGAATTAACGAGATCAGCTGGGTTTTCACATGCATTAGGAAGTGGGAGGGAGCTAGCAATAATCATAATTTAAGAAAATCAGCAGCACAATTTATTCTTACGTAGTTGGCACCCTCTTCTTTTCGCATGCAAATAGTCCCATTTCTCGTCCACACATATTTGTACCCTTTCTTTGTCTTCATTGTTGTTGCAGTTTTTAATAGTTGTCTTGTTTCATACGTTAAACACTCGTTAACATACATCTTATCCATTCTTGCTTCGGCATTGAGTAGGTTCGTGGTTAGTTGCTTTTCTCTTTCTTTCTTGGCTTTAATTATTTTTTCCTTGCACAGATGAGACACTAGTTTTACGTGAAGAACGTTTTTTGTTGCATTGCCTTTAGTTGTTGGTTTGGCTATTTTAATTTTCTTCATGTAGCATTGGTCGATGTCTCCTTCGTTTACGTTCAAGCTCAAACCTTCACGAAATACTTTAAGAGCTGCCTCAGTATACGACATGTCATGTTTGATGTTAGGAACGTTGAATATTTCAATACTGTTTGTGAGTAGCTGTTTCTCTAGATTGTTGATTTTCGCTTCGAGAGAATCAATTCTTTTTTCACACTTATCATTTTTGGCTTGAAGTGCGTTGATTTGAATTTTTAAGTTCTCTTCGATTGATACAACCTTTGCGTAAATCATATCTAGAGTGATATTGGTACCATCGAGCTGGTTCGTGGTAAACGTAAATGATTCCGATGTTGTATTGGATGCTTGTGACGGTAAAGTTGCCGGTTTAGTCGATGCAGCAGACGTAGACGGTGGTGGCGATAATGACGGTGGTGGCTGGCTGATCGGATGGATTTTGTTGTTGGATGCCATAGAGAAAGACGCTCTCCGCTGGTTTGAGCACGGTTGGCACCTCCAAACCGATCTACTTTTCTTTATGAAGTCCAGATCTATGGCAGTAATTTTAACACAATTTCCATGGAAAATAGCTTCACAAGCCGCGCAACCCACTTTAAGGTCTGATCTTTCAACCTTGAATTGACAAATACTGCACGACATTTTGATGAATTTATGAAATTTTTTTTTTTTAATGGTTTTTAACAAAGCTCAAGCTCTCTACACAAGTGTACCCCACAACGACTCAGTGAGAACTGATGACGTCTATAGTATAGATGACGACTATAGTATAGATGACGTCTATAGTATAGATGACGACTATAGTATAGATGACGTCTATAGTATAGATGACGTCTATAGTATAGATGACGACTATAGTATAGATGACGACTATAGTATAGATGACCTCTATAGCATAGATGATGACTATAGTATAGATGACGTCTATAGTATAGATGATGACTATAGTATAGATGACGTCTATAGTATAGATGACGACTATAGTATAGATGACGTTTATAGTATAGATGACGTCTATAGTATAGACGACGTCTATAGTATAGATGACGACTATAGTATAGATGACGACTATAGTATAGATGACGTCTAGAGTATAGATGACGTTTATAGTATATGACGTCTAAGGTATAGATGACGTCTATAGTATAGATGACGTCTATAGTATAGATGACGACTATAGTATAGATGACGTCTATAGTATAGATGACGTCTATAGTATAGATGACGTCTATAGTATAGATGACGTCTATAGTATAGATGACGTCTATAGTATAGATGACGTCTATAGTATAGATGACGTCTATAGTATAGATGACGACTATAGTATAGTATAGATGACATAGTATAGACGTCATCTATACTATAGACGTCATCTATACTATAGTCGTCATCTATACTATAGACGTCATCTATACTATAGTCGTCATCTATACTATAGACGTCATCTATACTATAGTCGTCATCTATACTATAGACGTCATCTATACTATAGACGTCATCTATACTATAGTCGTCATCTATACTATAGTCGTCATCTATACTATAGTCGTCATCTATACTATAGACGTCATCTATACTATAGACGTCATCTATACTATAGTCGTCATCTATACTATAGTCGTCATCTATACTATAGTCGTCATCTATACTATAGTCGTCATCTATACTATAGTCGTCATCTATACTATAGTCGTCATCTATACTATAGACGTGATCTATACTATAGTCGTCATCTATACTATAGTCGTCATCTATACTATAGACGTCATCTATACTATAGTCGTCATCTATACTATAGACGTCATCTATACTATAGACGTGATCTATACTATAGACGTGATCTATACTATAGTCGTCATCTATACTATAGTCGTCATCTATACTATAGACGTCATCTATACTATAGACGTCATCTATACTATAGTCGTCATCTATACAATAGACGTCATCTATACTATAGACGTCATCTATACTATAGTCGTCATCTATACTAAAGTCGTCATCTATACTATAGACGTCATCTATACTATAGTCGTCATCTATACTATAAACGTCATCTATACTATAGACGTCATCTATACTATAGTCGTCATCTATACTATAGACGTCATCTATACTATAGACGTCATCTATACTATAGTCGTCATCTATACTATAGACGTCATCTATACTAAAGACGTCATCTATACTATAGTCGTCATCTATACTATAGTCGTCATCTATACTATAGACGTCATCTATACTATAGTCGTCATCTATACTATAAACGTCATCTATACTATAGACGTCATTATACTATGGTCGTCATCTATACTATAGACGTCATCTATACGATAGACGTCAACTATACTATAGTCGTCATCTATACTATAGTCGTCATCTATACTATAGACGTCATCTATACTATAGTCGTCATCTATACTATAGACGTCATCTATACTATAGTCGTCATCTATACTATAGACGTCATCTATACTATAGTCATCATCTATACTATAGACGTCATATATACTATAGACGTCATCTATACTATAGTCGTCATCTATACTATAGACGTCATCTATACTATAGACGTCATCTATACTATAGACGTCATCTATACTATAGACGTCATCTATACTATAGACGTCATCTATACTATAGTCGTCATCTATACTATAGACGTCATCTATACTATAGTCGTCATCTATACTATAGACGTCATCTATACTATAGTCGTCATCTATACTATAGACGTCATCTATACTATAGTCGTCATCTATACTATAGTCGTCATCTATACTATAAACGTCATCTATACTATAGACGTCATCTATACTATAGTCGTCATCTATACAATAGACGTCATCTATACAATAGACGTCATCTATACAATAGACGTCATCTATACTATAGACGTCATCTATACTATAGTCGTCATCTATACTATAGTCGTCATCTATGCTATAGACGTCATCTATACTATAGTTGTCATCTATACTATAGTCGTCATCTATGCTATAGACGTCATCTGTACTATAGTCGTCATCTATACTATAGTCGTCATCTATACTATAGACGTCATCTATACTATAGTCGTCGTCTATACTATAGACGACATCTATACTATACACGTCATCTATACTATAGTCGTCATCTATACTATAGACGTCATCTATACTATAGTCGTCATCTATACTATAGTCGTCATCTATACTATAGACGTCATCTATACTATAGTCGTCATCTATACTATAAACGTCATCTATACTATAGACGTCATCTATACTATAGACGTCATCTATACTATAGTCGTCATCTATACTATAGACGTCATCTATACTATAGACGTCATCTATACTATAGTCGTCATCTATACTATAGTCGTCATCTGTGCTATAGACGTCATCTATACTATAGTCGTCATCTATACTATAGTCGTCATCTATGCTATAGACGTTATCTATACTATAGTCGTCATCTATACTATAGTCGTCATCTATACTATAGACGTCATCTATACTATAGACGTCATCTATACTATAGTCGTCATCTATGCTATAGACGTCATCTATACTATAGACGTCATCTATACTATAGTCGTCATCTATACTATAGACGTCATCTATACTATAGACGTCATCTATACTATAGTCGTCATCTATACTATAGTCGTCATCTATACTATAGACGTCATCTATACTATAGTCGTCATCTATACTATAAGCGTCATCTATACTATAGACGTCATCTATACTATTGTCGTCATCTATACTATAGACGTCATCTATACTATAGTCGTCATCTATACTATAGACGTCATCTATACTATAGACGTCATCTATACTATAGTTATCATCTATACTATAGTCGTCATCTATACTATAGACGTAATCTATACTATAGGCGTCATCTATACTATAGACGACATCTATACTATAGTCGTCATCTATACTAAAGACGTCTTCTATACTATAGACGTCATCTATACTATAGACGTCATCTATACTATAGTCGTCATCTATACTATAGACGTCATCTATACTATAGACGTCATCTATACTATAGTCGTCATCTATACTATAGTCGTCATCTATACTCGTCGTCTATACTATAGACGACATCTATACTATAGTCGTCATCTATACTAAAGACGTCATCTATACTATAGACGTCATCTATACTATAGTCGTCATCTATACTATAGACGTCATCTATACTATAGACGTCATCTATACTATAGACGTCATCTATACTATAGTCGTCATCTATACTAAAGTCGTCATCTATACTATAGACGTCATCTATACTATAGACGTCATCTATACTATAGACGTCATCTATACTATAGTCGTCATCTATACTATAGTCGTCATCTATACTATAAACGTCATCTATACTATAGTCGTCATCTATACTATAAACGTCATCTATACTATAGACGTTATCTATACTATAGACGTCATCTATACTATAGTCGTCATCTATACTATAGACGTCATCTATACTATAGACGTCATCTATACTATAGACGTCATCTATACTATAGTCGTCATCTATACTATAGTCGTCATCTATACTATAGACGTCATCTATACTATAGACATCATCTATACTATAGTCGTCATCTATACTATAGACGTCATCTATACTATAGTCGTCATCTATACTATAGTCGTCATCTATACTATAGTCGTCATCTATACTATAGACGTCATCTATACTATAGTCGTCATATATACTATAAACGTCATCTATACTATAGACGTCATCTATACTATAGACGTCATCTATACTATAGACGTCATCTATACTATAGTCGTCATCTATACTATAGTCGTCATCTATACTATAGTCGTCATCTATACTATAGACGTCATCTATACTATAGTCGTCATCTATACTATAGTCGTCATCTATGCTATAGACGTCATCTATACTATAGTCGTCATCTATGCTATAGACGTCATCTATACTATAGTCGTCATCTATACTATAGTCGTCATCTATACTATAGACGTCATCTATACTATAGACGTCATCTATACTATAGTCGTCATCTATACTATAGTCGTCATCTATACTATAGACGTCATCTATACTATAGACGTCATCTTTACTATAGACGTCATCTACACTATAGACGTCATCTATACTATAGTCGTCATCTATACTATAGTCGTCATCTATGCTATAGACGTCATCTATACTATAGTCGTCATCTATACTACAGACGTCATCTATTTTATAGACGTCATCTATACTATAGTCGTCATCTATACTATAGACGTCATCTATACTATAGACGTCATCTATACTATAGACGTCATCTATACTATAGACGTCATCTATACTATAGACGTCATCTATACTATAGTCGTCATCTATACTATAGTCGTCATCTATGCTATAGACGTCATCTATACTATAGTCGTCATCTATACTATAGTCGTCATCTATACTATAGACGTCATCTATACTATAGACGTCATCTATACTATAGTCGTCATCTATACTATAGTCGTCATCTATACTATAGACGTCATCTATACTATAGACGTCATCTATACTATAGACGTCATCTATACTATAGTCGTCATCTATGCTATAGACGTCATCTATACTATAGTCGTCATCTATACTATAGACGTCATCTATACTATAGACGTCATCTATAATATAGACGTCATCTATACTATAGTCGTCGTCTATACTATAGACGACATCTATACTATAGTCGTCATCTATACTAAAGACGTCATCTATACTATAGACGTCATCTATACTATAGACGTCATCTATACTATAGTCGTCATCTATACTATAGACGTCATCTATACTATAGACGTCATCTATACTATAGTCGTCATCTATACTAAAGTCGTCATCTATACAATAGACGTCATCTATACTATAGTCGTCATCTATACTATAAACGTCATCTATACTATAGACGTCATCTATACTATAGACGTCATCTATACTATAGTCGTCATCTATACTATAGACGTCATCTATATTATAGACGTCATCTATACTATAGACGTCATCTATACTATAGTCGTCATCTATACTATAGACGTCATCTATACTATAGACGTCATCTATACTATAGTCGTCATCTATACTATAGTCGTCATCTATACTATAGACGTCATCTATACTATAGACGTCATTTATACTATAGTCGTCATCTATACTATAGACGTCATCTATACTATAGACGTCATCTATACTATAGTCGTCATCTATACTATAGTCGTCATCTATACTATAGACGTCATCTATACTATAGTCGTCATCTATACTATAAACGTCATCTATACTATAGACGTCATCTATACTATAGACGTCATCTATACTATAGTCGTCATCTATACTATAGACGTCATCTATACTATAGACGTCATCTATACTATAGACGTCATCTATACTATAGACGTCATCTATACTATAGTCGTCGTCTATACTATAGACGACATCTATACTATAGTCGTCATCTATACTATAGACGTCATCTATACTATAGACGTCATCTATACTATAGTCGTCATCTATACTATAGACGTCATCTATACTATAGACGTCATCTATACTATAGTCGTCATCTATACTATAGTCGTCATCTATACTATAGACGTCATCTATACTATAGTCGTCATCTATACTATAAACGTCATCTATACTATAGACGTCATCTATACTATAGACGTCATTTATACTATAGTCGTCATCTATACTATAGACGTCATCTTGTAACGTACTTTACCGACAAACGGCTAGGGAAGGCTGTCACTTGAGGAAGAGGATAAATTGAATTCAAAGAAAACTGGACCCGGATGGGTTGGCTCCCTTTTTCTGCGTTTTGGTTCCGCGTTTTTGCAGTCTCGTAGGGATCCACATAAGCACCACCCACTCTTCTCCAATAATCCCCCGGAATTCCGTAGCTAGCCTCCCACTCGCAAATCAGCAAAGAAGCCCCTTACATCCTTTGACCTACCCTTAGGACCGCAGGCCACAGGCTCCTTCAGCACATCCAGGCAGAGGAATGGTAAGGGTGTCCTCGTCTGCTTCAGCATTAGGCCTGCTTGCTTTTCAACTCGAACTAGCTCGTCGTTGGGGTGGATCTTGCTAAAGTGACAAGGACGGAGTTACTATTTATTTCAGGCCTAGAAGAGTAACTAACAATGTCAATAAAAGTTGGGGGTCAGCGATGACCTTCTGACCCTAAAAAAAAATCTTATGAGATGTAGGACCCGAATCGAAAGAACTAAAAGATATGGCTCTTGTTACCGTAGAAAAAAAACTAACCCATCGAATCGTAAGGTATGGAGCGGTGGTGGAGATACTCCTGAAGTTGACCCTCCCCTTGTATTCCAGCCTGGGAATACACCATGGTTGACACGTACTTCCTTCTTGGTGACAACCCCTTGCCTCAGGCTTAAGAGAAAAAGGTAAGATGGAAAAACTTCCCTTAGGATACTCTTATCATCCAAGGACTAGTGAATTTAGTGACCCATAGGGGACTATACTTCAATAGATGATCTGAAAATTAACTTCTTCCCAAGCCATGTTTTCAAAATGAAAATACTTTCTTGCTGATCAAATTGGCTCTGACAATCCAAAAATATGTAACATTTTATTAAAGATCTTTCGGTTTAATGACAAAAAACATACATCAGGCTAAAATTCTGGATGAATCAATAAGGAATTCATGTATCTGGCCTTAATAGAAATCATACATAAAAAAAATAATTTTCAATAAAGGTAATCATTACAAAAAAAATTAAATATCTAAAACTATATACAAAAAGAAAAAAAATATAAATATCTAACCTATGCATTTAGGCGCTTATTAACCAAAACACACTTCAAGGTAGAGTGAATTCATTAAAATTTATCGATCGAAAAAATTAGCTTATTACATGGAGTAATCTTAAGTTAATGCTTTAGAGATATTTTTTTTTTGTATTATTTCCGAAAAATAGCTTAAATTAACTTCGACTCAATTAAATATTTGCTTCTTTACTCTAAATTTTATGTACGGCTTCCCATAGATACACTTAAAAATTTTTCTAACGCAATTTCGAACGGATGTTAAAACGAAAAAGGTTTAATTACTCGGAAGGAGTTGACACACCCAAAAAAAATCAAATAATTTCGGCGAGGGTTCCAAAATAACATAATAAAAAAAAAATAGGGAAATCCAATAGTTAATTAAGGTAGTTAAAAAAATTAGTTACTTACTTTGTTTCCTGTAGATGGTGTGCACAGCATCGACGGATTGAAGGTAACATGATTCACCTGTAGGTTTTTTAAATTACAAAAAAAAATATTACTCTAGAATCCTCTTCACGAAAATTACTATCGCGCCGATATTTAACTTATTCTTGAGTTGTTTAAGTAACGTTTGAGTAATTCTATGAACTTCGTACAACTAAATAAAACTATACAAATAGATGTGAATTAAGAAAATCATTTAGTTTTCGCGCCAAAACAAATACTTTAAAAAGAAGCAGGAAATACAAACGAAAAAAATCTGAAATTAATTTATGATGTCAACGGCGTATTTGCAATTAAAACCAAACTAGACAAATCATTTGACCAATAAAATTAAGCTCGGGAATTGGACTTGATGGTGATTGAAGGTGATGGAAGGAAAAAAAAAATCTCCTCTACGCCGACCTCTCGATGCGGCGTATGGCCGAGTTGGGCTGGTGAATGGTGAAATGTGTTCCTCTAGGGGGGAATGGCGTCTGGAATCGGAACAGGCGGTGTACGGATTCCTTCTGATCCAATAAGGGTGACAATAGAAATCACTGCACTCGGCGACTCGTAACACCGTCGCTTTCTTTTCAGAGTTTGATATGAGTTTTTTTTTATCTGTTTTTTTTTGATAATTGGGTCTCGATTTTTTTTTGGGTTCAACGCGTGGGGAGGGTTAAAATCGCTCAACACATTGTGGGGATAAATGACTTTTGTTTTAATAAAATTTTCGCGCCACTAAACACACTTTTTCGACGCACTTTGACACATTCAAGGTGGTTTGATGAACACTGGCGGAGTCTTAGTTGGCTTTGATGTGATGTGTCTTTAATTTTTCGGGAAGTTTTCGGGAAGAGGCTTACTTTGCCTTCGGATTTAACTTTTTAACTTTGAAAAGGAACAATTTACTCAGATTATCGCGACTGTACTTTTGGCTTTAACTTTTGCCATACCCGCACTAACGTCGAACGAAGACCTGCTCGGTCTGGACCCCACACGTTGACTGCCTAATTTGTTCTCCTGGCATGAAAACCAAAGCTCGGTACATAGCCTAATCCCCTTAAGCAGTTACAACATCTTATCATACGATGTCTCCGCAAGTTGGCCCCAGTGGCATGATAAGGATTAAACGGGAGAGCTATGTATACTTGTATACGCCTATAAGTGGGTTTTTTTTCCCGCTAAGTACTAGAGGATTTAAACAGAGAACTATATGTTGCAAGCCAAGCTTAGGAAAAAAACAACGCTGTGCTTGAACTAAGCAAAGTGTATGAGGGGGAAGGGATAACCTTCCTAGCTGGTGTATAGATTTTTTTGGGTTTTTTTTTTGGTCGCATTAGAGTGAAGGCGGTAGCTTTAGATCTTTTTTTTCTATAGGTTTTGCTTGCGCTTAAAACGTTAGACTTAAAGTGGCCAAGCTAATTTTTCTTTCTACCGTATGTATGACTTGTTTTTATTCTATTTTTCTTACAGGGTGTTTCGAAAACTTGAAAGAGCGCAATAAAAAAAATTTGTTAGGTAAAAGCAATTTAACGCAATTCATTTTCCTACAAAACTTATACATTTTCGAAGTTCCACGAGCAAATGGATAAGAAAAGAAACTGTAATGGGCAATTGAAAAATTCTGGTTATTTAATTTAAGGCAGGGTCGCGATGAGGTATGGTTAAGGGTCTCATGCACAGACTGAGCTGGCCGGTGATATCGTTTGAAAGGAGGACAAAAAAAATGCATTCTGGCAAAGAGCTAGTGCCGTACGTCTTTCGAATGAACAACCGCCTTCGTGCCATTAGAGTCTATTACCTCATACAGATGGTTGCCTATAAGCTTAGACACCTTTCCTTTTTTGAACTTCGGACTCAATTTCGCGCTAAGATGTTTCGAGGCGTCGCTTAGTATGAAATTCCGGAGAAATATCTCATCGCCTATTTTAAATGCCACTTTACGACTTCGGGTGTTATACACCTTTTCGTAGGTCTTATGGGTTTGCTCTAACGAGTCTTTTAAATAGGAATGTAATATATTAAGCTTCGCTTGCTTTGGAATCCAATCGATTTCCGAGTTATTTAGTCCACCAAGTTTCCTCAACAGCTCATAGTCTGCCCCATGCTCTATCATCCGCCAGCCAAATAGTGCTTCATAAGGCGACACACCAATTGCCGAATGTATGGTAGTGCGAAGGGCGCTTCCAATTAAGGAAAGATTAACATCCCAGTTAGATTGTCGCTCGTCTACATATGACCTTATTGCCGCCAGTATCGATCGGTTGACGCGCTCACTAGCGTTGGCTTGCGCCGAATATATCGCTGTACGGATATGTTTGATGCCAAATACCTCTACCAATTTAGCAAAGTCTCGGCTGATGAACTGAGAGCCGTTATCGGTGAGCAGACTTTCGGGAACTCCGAATACCAATAATATTTCATCTCTTAGGAACTTTAGGACATTTTCTGAAGTTGCACGCTTTAAAGGTTTAATAAAAACGAATTTTGTTAGTTGATCCAGGGCTATAACTATTTGCGTATTGCCACTCCTAGAGCGAGGGTATGGCCCTAAAAAATCTACATAGAGATGTTGAAATGGCCTATCGACGAGAAAAGCTTTACCCATTTCCGCTCTTAAAGTCGTATTCGGGGATTTGGTCGTCTTACACACCTCACACTGTCCTATGAACGCCTTTACCTGAGTAGCCATGTTTGGCCAATAACATTGTTGTCGTAATCTGTAAAGTGTTTTTGCAATGCCTCCATGCGAAGCTTTTGGTGGGTTATGAGCGTCAGAGACTAGACGGTCGGTTAGCGCACTTGGAATGCACAGTTTCCAAACCATGTCATCCTGGAGTGGGTTTCCTGTACAGTGTCTGACCTTCTTATACACGAAATTGTTCGAGACTTGAAGGTCAGGTAGCTGTTCATTATGCTCTTTGACGTGCTCGATGATCTTTCGGTATTCTTCCGATTTAAAGCTCGGATCCTCAAGATCGATGTGAAGCACATCAGAAGGGTCGGTTAACATAGAAGCGTCGAATTCCAGGGAATCTACTTCGCGCACCCTCGAAAGCGCATCAGGAACCACATGAAGAGTTCCCTTTCGGTGCTCTATGTCAAACGCAAAACCCTGCAACATTAAACTCCAGCGAGCCAATCGTCCAGTCGGATCTTTCAGGTTCATAAGCCACTTAAGGCTCGCATGATCGGTGATTACTTTAAATTGGTGTCCCTCCACATACGCTCTGAATTTAAGGATCCCCTTTACAGCAGCTAGACATTCACGTTCCGTCACTGAGAAGTTACGCTGTGCAGGAGTCAATTTGTAAGAATAAAAGTAAATCGGATGCTCCACTCCAGCCTCGTCTTCTTGGCATAAAACGCAACCTATGCCAGTGGCCGATGCATCGCACAAAATTATAAAGGGTTTGCTAAAATCAGCATTCATTAAAATCGGTGCGGAGGTCAATCTAGATTTGATTATTTCAAAAGATTCGATTGCCTTCTCATCAAAATTAAACTTAACGCTTTTCTTCAAGGTATCTGTAAGAGGGGTGGCTAAAGAGGCGAAATCCTTCACAAACCTTCGGTACCATCCCGCCATGCCCATAAATCGCCTCACTTGGCGTGGAGATTTCGGTACCGGAAAGTCTAGAATGGCAGAAACCTTGGAAGGGTCAGTCTTAAGACAACCGTCCGAAACAATGTAGCCAAGGTATTGCAACTCTCTGAAACAAAATTTCGACTTTTCAACATTTATGGTAAGCCCTGCTTCACGCAAACGGTGGGCAATTCTAGTCAGAATTTTAAGATGTTCATCGAACGTACGTGAAATTATCAGCAGATCATCAAGGTAAACAAATACCTTTTCTCTAAGCTCATGGGGAACGACTTTATCCATCAGTTTAGATAGAGCCTGAGGAGCGTTACAAAGCCCAAAAGGCATCACGACGAAGTGGTACAACGGTCTACCAGGGACGGTGAAAGCGGTCTTCTCCCGCGAACCTTTCTCCAGCGGTATCTGCCAGAAAGCATCTTTCAGATCCACACTTGAAATAAAGCGCGTATCTGCAAGGCTTCCCAGAAGAGAATCAATAAATGGAATCGGGTATGCGCACTTCTTGGTTACCTTGTTTAATTTCCGCGAATCTAGGCATAGTCGATTTTTTCCAGGTTTCCTGACTAGTACGACAGGCGAACTCCATGCGCTGGAGCTCTCTTCAATTACTCCAAGTTGCAACATTCGATCCAATTCCGCATACATCATCTCTTTTACCGCTGGAGATATGGGATAATGACGCTGTTTGATTGGTTCCGCGTCCCCAGTATCGACGACGTGTTCCATCAACCCCGTTCTACCTAGGCCCAGAGCTGAGAACGAAGGGAATCGCTTAATCACTTCCTTAAGTTTACCCGACTGTTCGTCCGTTAGGCAGTGGGCATTATTAAGAGTATTCGACGATTCAATAAGATCAGGCTGAGGCCTAATTTCGGAAATTATTTCTGGAGCTAACTGGAAAGCTTTCCAGAAATCGATGCCAAGATATAGTTTTTGTTTTAACGACGGTACTATGAATAGATCAATTTCTTTCGATTTGTTTTTGTAGGATATCTGAGCTTTGACCTTACCAACAATGGGTTGACATTGACCATCAGCTGTGGATACCGAGGAAGAATATGTTTTGAAAGGTACTTGGTTATCCTTCAGAAACTCTACGCCTCCAGCACCCAAACAGCTTATGCACGCCCCACTGTCTAAAAGTCCAAGCATATCTTGGTTAAATAGAATGACCATGACATAAGGACGGGGATCATTCGTCATGTCACCTAAGGTGGTAGCCGCTATGGACCTGCACTGTTTCTTTTTCGCTCGAAATTTGTTTCGGAGCTTTTGTATTTTTTCCGAAGTAGTTGGTTTCGTGAAAATTCGTTTACGCGCTTCAAAGTAAGCGACTTGGCGTTCGTGAAGTGTTTTTATTGGCTTTTTGGGACAAATAGCTACATCAAGTTGTTGGATTTCGTTTTCGAGACGCGCGACTTGTTGATTGCAGTCCGGTCGTCGAAGAATGGTTTTTGATATGTCAGGTGGTTGGATAATGCTACCGGGATCATTTATTTCGAGCAGCTCTCCCCGGCTGAAGTGTTGCTCGGCCTCGTGTTTCCCTTGCATCTGTCACAGTTAGGAGTAGTTGTATTTTCGCGACCACAACGATAACAAAACAGAAAACGCTGAGGATCCGGGCAGTCGTGGAACGTGTGGCCTGCAACTTTACAGTTCCAACACTTTACTTCACCGGATATCCTCCGTCTTTGCTCTAGAGCTTCCAGCTGGGATGCCTGCTCAGTTTCGGGAGGAGACAGCTCACTAACGTTTCTACGTTGCCATTGAGTTGCCTGGGGAGGTAAAGGTCTGCTTCTGGACGCGTCATGCGCCGAAAGATATTTTTCCACGGTTCGGCAAACATACACCATCTCTGATAAGCTCGGTGTGTTGAATGTGATCAACAGTTCTCCGATTCTACGGCGCACGTTTTGCTTAATAAGCTCTATGAGCTCCCGATTAGGCTTGGGTATGCGAAGTCTTGAATTGATTTGAATGAGGTCGGCGTAAAAATCATCGAAGTTTTCATTCGGGGACTGCTTCCTCTCGCACATTTTTCGCGAAAGCTCCGAATCTGTCTCCAGACTACGATATTGTTCAATAAGAGCGACGCGAAGAGTAGACCATGTGGCTGCAGGGTTGCTCTTAAGGAACATCCAGTACCATACTTCGACCTGCCCTCCGACAAAATGGTGAAAATTCAAAAGAATTTCATCCCAAGAGACGTTGTAGCTTTCTTTGACTCTTTCAAGTCTAAACAAGAAATCATCTATCGTCATGGATTTGTTTTCGAACTTGATTCCCCATTTGTGATAATGGTGAAATCTAGCCACGGAATTAGAAGGTGAAGGTGCGTTTAAAGTAGTGTCTGGTCTCGGTGATGGGTCGTTCAAATTTAATTGACTGAGCTGTGCCAAAAAATTATCCACGTTTGAACCCCGTGCCATATTGACCGGGTAAACTGGCTCTTCTCTTGGAAAGGGTTGACCCTCGTTTCGAACTTGATTATGTGCTGGCCGTGATGCATTCGCTTGGGGTCTATGAACCTCGTATTCTGCTGCGGTTTCAGGCCGCGGGGTGGTGACTGCAGATAATCCACGAACTGGGGCCTCGGGTGGCGGATTGGGAGTCCACGCCGAGAGAGAATCTCGAACAATGGTAGTCAGTTCGTTCCTTAGGGCTATCCGAGTTTCTTTAAGAGCGTCTTGAATGAAGCGCAAGTCAGCTGTTCGCTGAAGACCGACAGTAGCCGAGACGACTTCCTGAACATAATGTTCAAACTGTTCCCCATCACTTGATGTAGCGGAAACGTTTGGATTAGCATTACTCGGCCCTGGCTGAGAGTTGTCATTGGCAGACAGGATAAGTCTCCAGAGAGGACATATTTCCAGATAGTGAAAATCGACGCTGGGCAAATTTTTTCTGGTTTCGTAAATTGTAAGAGCTTTGTATGTTTGGAGGACGTGACTGTTTGCGTTCAGGCATTATACAAACAAAAAAAGGCGTTCTAGAAAATAAGAATGACTCAGATTCTTAAGCAGTTATTTGAGTCCGATCTGAACTGGTAGTTATATAATTTCAAAACAAAGAAGAAAGTGCAAAAAAAAAAGATCAAAATTTGTTATACGAAATATAATGAATACAAAAAAAAAATGAAATAAGTTTTATCATAAATAGTTAAGGATGGGAGGAGATAAGCAGCAGTGAACTTGAAAAAGATTGTTAAACTCAGGAAAAATGAACAATCTAACGCGTCAAAGGGTTAATAGTTTCTACTGATGATACATCGTTGAAGCTTAGTTCGATGAATGCCCAATAAGCTAAACCAATTTCTAGCAACCTATCTAGATCAGGAAAATTCAACCAATCTATGGGACTACAAATCGTTATCACTAAGCAAAGCACCAAAGGATGAGTGTTGTCTTGTTTCTTATGCAGCAGCCAAGTCAGATGCGTCATCTTAACTTTGGACATAAGTACAATAAAACACGAAAAAAAAAAAATCCATCTTCTACATCAATGCAACAGTCGTAAGTCTGAAACAAGTTCCTAACTTACCGGACAAGATAAGAGGAAAGGATCTAGGGAAGACACAAAATGCTTCTCAACAGCAAACAACGAGAAAAGGTGAAAAAGAAACAAGAGAAAATCAATCAAATTCGGGCCCCACGTTGGGCGCCACCTGTAACGTACTTTACCGACAAACGTCTAGGGAAGGCTGTCACTTGAGGAAGAGGATAAATTGAATTCAAAGAAAACTGGACCCGGATGGGTTGGCTCCGTTTTTCTGCGTTTTGGTTCCGCGTTTTTGCAGTCTCGTAGGGATCCACATAAGCACCACCCACTCTTCTCCAATAATCCCCCGGAATTCCGTAGCTAGCCTCCCACTCGCAAATCAGCAAAGAAGCCCCTTACATCCTTTGACCTACCCTTAGGACCGCAGGCCACAGGCTCCTTCAGCACATCCAGGCAGAGGAATGGTAAGGGTGTCCTCGTCTGCTTCAGCATTAGGCCTGCTTGCTTTTCAACTCGAACTAGCTCGTCGTTGGGGTGGATCTTGCTAAAGTGACAAGGACGGAGTTACTATTTATTTTAGGCCTAGAAGAGTAACTAACAATGTCAATAAAAGTTGGGGGTCAGCGATGACCTTCTGACCCTAAAAAAAAATCTTATGAGATGTAGGACCCGAATCGAAAGAACTAAAAGATATGGCTCTTGTTACCGTAGAAAAAAAACTAACCCATCGAATCGTAAGGTATGGAGCGGTGGTGGAGATACTCCTGAAGTTGACCCTCCCCTTGTATTCCAGCCTGGGAATACACCATGGTTGACACGTACTTCCTTCTTGGTGACAACCCCTTGCCTGAGGCTTAAGAGAAAAAGGTAAGATGGAAAAACTTCCCTTAGGATACTCTTATACTGGCATCGTACTGCTTCTCCACTCCCATCCAAGGACTAGTGAATTTAGTGACCCATAGGGGACTATACTTCAATAGATGATCTGAAAATTAACTTCTTCCCAAGCCATGTTCTCAAAATGAAAATACTTTCTTGCTGATCAAATTGGCTCTGACAATCCAAAAATATGTAACATTTTATTAAAGATCTTTCGGTTTAATGACAAAAAACATACATCAGGCTAAAATTCTGGATGAATCAATAAGGAATTCATGTATCTGGCCTTAATAGAAATCATACATAAAAAAAATAATTTTCAATAAAGGTAATCATTACAAAAAAAATTAAATATCTAAAACTATATACAAAAAGAAAAAAAATATAAATATCTAACCTATGCATTTAGGCGCTTATTAACCAAAACTAACTTCAAGGTAGAGTGAATTCATTAAAATTTATCGATCGAAAAAATTAGCTTATTACATGGAGTAATCTTAAGTTAATGCTTTAGAGATATTTTTTTTTTGTATTATTTACGAAAAATAGCTTAAATTAACTTCGACTCAATTAAATATTTGCTTCTTTACTCTAAATTTTATGTACGGCTTCCCATAGATACACTTAAAAATTTTTCTAACGCAATTTCGAACGGATGTTAAAACGAAAAAGGTTTAATTACTCGGAAGGAGTTGACACACCCAAAAAAAATCAAATAATTTCGGCGAGGGTTCCAAAATAACATAATAAAAAAAAATAGGGAAATCCAATAGTTAATTAAGGTAGTTAAAAAAATTAGTTACTTACTTTGTTTCCTGTAGATGGTGTGCACAGCATCGACGGATTGAAGGTAACATGATTCACCTGTAGGTTTTTTAAATTACAAAAAAAAATATTACTCTAGAATCCTCTTCACGAAAATTACTATCGCGCCGATATTTAACTTATTCTTGAGTTGTTTAAGTAAAGTTTGAGTAATTCTATGAACTTCGTACAACTAAATAAAACTATACAAATAGATGTGAATTAAGAAAATCATTTAGTTTTCGCGCCAAAACAAATACTTTAAAAAGAAGCAGGAAATACAAACGAAAAAAATCTGAAATTAATTTATGATGTCAACGGCGTATTCGCAATTAAAACCAAACTAGACAAATCATTTGACCAATTAAATTAAGCTTGGGAATTGGACTTGATGGTGATTGAAGGTGATGGAAGGAAAAAAAAAATCTCCTCTACGCCGACCTCTCGATGCGGCGTATGGCCGAGTTGGGCTGGTGAATGGTGAAATGTGCTCCTCTAGGGGGGAATGGCGTCTGGAATCGGAACAGGCGGTGTACGGATTCCTTCTGATCCAATAAGGGTGACAATAGAAATCACTGCACTCGGCGACTCGTAACACCGTCGCTTTCTTTTCAGAGTTTGATATGAGTTTTTTTTATCTGTTTTTTTTTGATAATTGGGTCTCGATTTTTTTTTGGGTTCAACGCGTGGGGAGGGTTAAAATCGCTCAACACATTGTGGGGATAAATGACTTTTGTTTTAATAAAATTTTCGCGCCACTAAACACACTTTTTCGACGCACTTTGACACATTCAAGGTGGTTTGATGAACACTGGCGGAGTCTTAGTTGGCTTTGATGTGATGTGTCTTTAATTTTTCGGGAAGTTTTCGGGAAGAGGCTTACTTTGCCTTCGGATTTAACTTTTCAACTTTGAAAAGGAACAATTTACTCAGATTATCGCGACTGTACTTTTGGCTTTAACTTTTGCCATACCCGCACTAACGTCGAACGAAGACCTGCTCGGTCTGGACCCCACACGTTGACTGCCTAATTTGTTCTCCTGGCATGAAAACCAAAGCTCGGTACATAGCCTAATCCCCTTAAGCAGTTACAACATCTTATCATACGATGTCTCCGCAAGTTGGCCCCAGTGGCATGAGAAGGATTAAACGGAAGAGCTATGTATACTTGTATACGCCTATAAGTGGGTTTTTTTTCCCGCTAAGTACTAGAGGATTTAAACAGAGAACTATATGTTGCAAGCCAAGCTTAGGAAAAAAACAACGCTGTGCTTGAACTAAGCAAAGTGTATGAGGGGGAAGGGATAACCTTCCTAGCTGGTGTATAGATTTTTTTGGGTTTTTTTTTTGGTCGCATTAGAGTGAAGGCGGTAGCTTTAGATCTTTTTTTTCTATAGGTTTTGCTTGCGCTTAAAACGTTAGACTTAAAGTGGCCAGGCTAATTTTTCTTTCTACCGTATGTATGACTTGTTTTTATTCTATTTTTCTTACAGGGTGTTCCGAAAACTTGAAAGAGCGCAATAAAAAAAAATTTGTTAGGTAAAAGCAATTTAACGCAATTCATTTTCCTACAGTCTATACTATAGACGTCATCTATACTATAGTCGTCATCTATACTATAGTCGTCATCTATACTATAGACGTCATCTATACTATAGTCGTCATCTATACTATAAACGTCATCTATACTATAGACGTCATCTATACTATAGACGTCATCTATACTATAGTCGTCATCTATACTATAGACGTCATCTATACTATAGACGTCATCTATGCTATAGACGTCATCTATACTATAGTCGTAGTCTATACTATAGACGTCATCTATACTATAGTCGTAGTCTATACTATAGACGTCATCTATACTATAGACGTCATCTATACTATAGTCGTCATCTATACTATAGTCGTCATCTATACTATAGACGTCATCTATACTATAGACGTCATCTATACTATAGACGTCATCTATACTATAGTCGTCATCTATGCTATAGACGTCATCTATACTATAGTCGTCATCTATACTATAGACGTCATCTATACTATAGACGTCATCTATACTATTGTCGTCGTCTATACTATAGACGACATTTATACTATAGTCGTCATCTATACTAAAGACGTCATCTATACTATAGACGTCATATATACTATAGACGTCATCTATACTATAGTCGTCATCTATACTATAGACGTCATCTATACTATAGACGTCATCTATACTATAGACGTCATCTATACTATAGTCGTCATCTATACTATAGTCGTCATCTATGCTATAGACGTCATCTATACTATAGTCGTCATCTATACTATAGTCGTCATCTATGCTATAGACGTCATCTATACTATAGTCGTCATCTATACTATAGTCGTCATCTATACTATAGACGTCATCTATACTATAGTCGTCGTCTATACTATAGACGACATCTATACTATAGTCGTCATCTATACTAAAGACGTCATCTACACTATAGACGTCATCTATACTATACACGTCATCTATACTATAGTCGTTATCTATGCTATCGACGTCATCTATACTATAGACGTCATCTATACTATAGTCGTCGTCTATACTATAGACGACATCTATACTATAGTCGTCATCTATACTAAAGACGTCATCTATACTATAGACGTCATCTATACTATAGACGTCATCTATACTATAGACGTCATCTATACTATAGACGTCATCTATACTATAGACGTCATCTATACTATAGTCGTCATCTATACTATAGTCGTCATCTATACTATAGACGTCATCTATACTATAGACGTCATCTATACTATAGACGTCATCTATACTATAGTCGTCATCTATACTATAGTCGTCATCTATACTATAGTCGTCATCTATACTATAGACTTCATCTATACTATAGTCGTCATCTATACTATAAACGTCATCTATACTATAGACGTCATCTATACTATAGACGTCATCTATACTATAGTCGTCATCTATACTATAGACGTCATCTATACTATAGACGTCATCTGTACTATAGTCGTCATCTATACTATAGTCGTCATCTATGCTATAGACGTCATCTATACTATAGTCGTCATCTATACTTTAGTCGTCATCTATGCTATAGACGTCATCTATACTATAGTCGTCATCTATACTTTTGTCGTCATCTATACTATAGACTTCATCTTTACTATAGACGTCATCTATACTATAGTCGTCATCTATGCTATAGACGTCATCTATACTATAGACGTCATCTATACTATAGTCGTCATCTATACTATAGACGTCATCTATACTATAGACGTCATCTATACTATAGTCGTCATATATACTATAGTCGTCATCTATACTATAGACGTCATCTATACTATAGTCGTCATCTATACTATAAACGTCATCTATACTATAGACGTCATCTATACTATAGACGTCATCTATACTATAGTCGTCATCTATACTATAGACGTCATCTATACTATAGACGTCATCTATACTATAGACGTCATCTATACTATACACGTCATCTATACTATAGTCGTCATCTATACTATAGACGTCATCTATACTATAGACGTCATCTATACTATAGACGTCATCTATACTATAGTCGTCATCTATACTATAGACGTCATCTATACTATAGTCATCGTCTATACTATAGACGACATCTATACTATAGTCGTCATCTATACTAAAGACGTCATCTATACTATAGACGTCATCTATACTATACACATCATCTATACTATAGTCGTCATCTATACTATAGACGTCATCTATACTATAGACGTCATCTATACTATAGACGTCATCTATACTATAGTCGTCGTCTATACTATAGACGACATCTATACTATAGTCGTCATCTATACTAAAGACGTCATCTATACTATAGACGTCATCTATACTATAGTCGTCATCTATACTATAGACGTCATCTATACTATAGTCGTCATCTATACTATAAACGTCATCTATACTATAGACGTCATCTATACTATAGACGTCATCTATACTATAGTCGTCATCTATACTATAGTCGTCATCTATGCTATAGACGTCATCTATACTATAGACGTCATCTATACTATAGTCGTCTTCTATACTATAGTCGTCATCTATGCTATAGACGTCATCTATACTATAGTCGTCATCTATACTATAGTCGTCATCTATGCTATAGACGTCATCTATACTATAGTCGTCATCTATACTATAGTCGTCATCTATACTATAGACGTCATCTATACTATAGACGTCATCTATACTATAGTCGTCATCTATGCTATAGACGTCATCTATACTATAGACGTCATCTATACTATAGTCGTCATCTATACTATAGACGTCATCTATACTATAGACGTCATTTATACTATAGACGTCATCTATACTATAGACGTCATCTATACTATAGTCGTCATCTATACTATAGACGTCATCTATACTATAGACGTCATCTATACTATAGACGTCATCTATACTATAGACGTCATCTATACTATAGACGTCATCTATACTATAGTCGTCATCTATACTATAGTCGTCATCTATACTATAGACGTCATCTATACTATAGTCGTCATCTATACTATAAACGTCATCTATACTATAAACGTCATCTATACTATAGACGTCATCTATACTATAGACGTCATCTATACTATAGACGTCATCTATACTATAGTCGTCATCTATACTATAAACGTCATCTATACTATAGACGTCATCTATACTATAGACGTCATCTATACTATAGTCGTCATCTATACTAAAGACGTCATCTATACTATAGACGTCATCTATACTATAGACGTCATCTATACTATAGTCGTCATCTATACTATCGACGTCATCTATACTATAGACGTCATCTATACTATAGTCGTCGTCTATACTATAGACGACATCTATACTATAGTCGTCATCTATACTAAAGACATCATCTATACTATAGACGTCATCTATACTATAGACGTCATCTATACTATAGACGTCATCTATACTATAGACGTCATCTATACTATAGTCGTCATCTATACTATAGTCGTCATCTATACTATAGACGTCATCTATACTATAGACGTCATCTATACTATAGACGTCATCTATACTATAGACGTCATCTATACTATAGTCGTCATCTATGCTATAGACGTCATCTATACTATAGACTTCATCTATACTATAGTCGTCATCTATACTATAAACGTCATCTATACTATAGACGTCATCTATACTATAGACGTCATCTATACTATAGTCGTCATCTATACTATAGACGTCATCTATACTATAGTCGTCATCTATACTATAGTCGTCATCTATGCTATAGACGTCATCTATACTATAGTCGTCATCTATACTTTTGTCGTCATCTATACTATAGACGTCATCTTTACTATAGACGTCATCTATACTATAGTCGTCATCTATGCTATAGACGTCATCTATACTATAGACGTCATCTATACTATAGTCGTCATCTATACTATAGACGTCATCTATACTATAGACGTCATCTATACTATAGTCGTCATCTATACTATAGTCGTCATCTATACTATAGACGTCATCTATACTATAGTCGTCATCTATACTATAAACGTCATCTATACTATAGACGTCATCTATACTATAGACGTCATCTATACTATAGTCGTCATCTATACTATAGACGTCATCTATACTATAGTCGTCATCTTTACTATAGACGTCATCTATACTATAGACGTCATCTATACTATAGACGTCATCTATACTATACACGTCATCTATACTATAGTCGTCATCTATACTATAGACGTCATCTATACTATAGACGTCATCTATACTATAGACGTCATCTATACTATAGTCGTCATCTATACTATAGACGTCATCTATACTATAGTCATCGTCTATACTATAGACGACATCTATACTATAGTCGTCATCTATACTAAAGACGTCATCTATACTATAGACGTCATCTATACTATACACGTCATCTATACTATAGTCGTCATCTATACTATAGACGTCATCTATACTATAGACGTCATCTATACTATAGACGTCATCTATACTATAGTCGTCGTCTATACTATAGACGACATCTATACTATAGTCGTCATCTATACTAAAGACGTCATCTATACTATAGACGTCATCTATACTATAGACGTCATCTATACTATAGTCGTCGTCTATACTATAGACGACATCTATACTATAGTCGTCATCTATACTAAAGACGTCATCTATACTATAGACGTCATCTATACTATAGTCGTCATCTATACTATAGTCGTCATCTATGCTATAGACGTCATCTATACTATAGTCGTCATCTATACTATAAACGTCATCTATACTATAGACGTCATCTATACTATAGACGTCATCTATACTATAGACGTCATCTATACTATAGACGTCATCTATACTATAGTCGTCATCTATAGACATCATCTATACTATAGTCGTCATCTATACTATAGTCGTCATCTATGCTATAGACGTCATCTATACTATAGTCGTCATCTATACTATAGTCGTCATCTATACTATAGACGTCATCTATACTATAGACGTCATCTATACTATAGTCGTCATCTATGCTATAGACGTCATCTATACTATAGACGTCATCTATACTATAGTCGTCATCTATACTATAGACGTCATCTATACTATAGTCGTCGTCTATACTAAAGTCGTCATCTATACTATAGACGTCATCTATACTATAGACGTCATCTATACTACAGACGTCATCTATACTATAGTCGTCGTCTATACTATAGACGACATCTATACTATAGTCGTCATCTATACTAAAGACGTCATCTATACTATAGACGTCATCTATACTATAGTCGTCATCTATACTATAGTCGTCATCTATACTATAGACGTCATCTATACTATAGTCGTCATCTATACTATAAACGTCATCTATACTATAGACGTCATCTATACTATAGACGTCATCTATACTATAGACGTCATCTATACTATAGTCGTCATCTATACTATAGTCGTCATCTATACTATAGACGTCATCTATACTATAGTCGTCATCTATACTATAAACGTCATCTATACTATAAACGTCATCTATACTATAGACGACATCTATACTATAGTCGTCATCTATACTAAAGACGTCATCTATACTATAGACGTCATCTATACTATAGACGTCATCTATACTATAGTCGTCGTCTATACTATAGACGACATCTATACTATAGTCGTCATCTATACTAAAGACGTCATCTATACTATAGACGTCATCTATACTATAGTCGTCATCTATACTATAGTCGTCATCTATGCTATAGACGTCATCTATACTATAGTCGTCATCTATACTATAAACGTCATCTATACTATAGACGTCATCTATACTATAGACGTCATCTATACTATAGTCGTCATCTATACTATAAACGTCATCTATACTATAGACGTCATCTATACTATAGTCGTCATCTATAGACATCATCTATACTATAGTCGTCATCTATACTATAGTCGTCATCTATGCTATAGACGTCATCTATACTATAGTCGTCATCTATACTATAGTCGCCATCTATACTATAGACGTCATCTATACTATAAACGTCATCTATACTATAGTCGTCATCTATGCTATAGACGTCATCTATACTATAGACGTCATCTATACTATAGTCGTCATCTATACTATAGACGTCATCTATACTATAGTCGTCGTCTATACTATAGTCGTCATCTATACTATAGACGTCATCTATACTATAGACGTCATCTATACTATAGACGTCATCTATACTATAGTCGTCATCTATACTATAAACGTCATCTATACTATAGACGTCATCTATACTATAGACGTCATCTATACTATAGACGTCATCTATACTATAGACGTCATCTATACTATAGACGTCATCTATACTATAGTCGTCATCTATACTATAGACGTCATCTATACTATAGTCGTCATCTATACTATAAACGTCATCTATACTATAAACGTCATCTATACTATAGACGTCATCTATACTATAGACGTCATCTATACTATAGTCGTCATCTATACTATAGACGTCATCTATACTATAGTCGTCATCTATACTATAGACGTCATCTATACTATAGACGTCATCTATACTATAGTCGTCATCTATACTATAGTCGTCATCTATACTATAGACGTCATCTATACTATAGACGTCATCTATACTATAGTCATCGTCTATACTATAGACGACATCTATACTATAGTCGTCATCTATACTAAAGACGTCATCTATACTATAGACGTCATCTATACTATACACGTCATCTATACTATAGTCGTCATCTATACTATAGACGTCATCTATACTATAGACGTCATCTATACTACAGACGTCATCTATAATATAGTCGTCGTCTATACTATAGACGACATCTATACTATAGTCGTCATCTATACTAAAGACGTCATCTATACTATAGACGTCATCTATACTATAGTCGTCATCTATACTATAGTCGTCATCTATACTATAGACGTCATCTATACTATAGTCGTCATCTATACTATAAACGTCATCTATACTATAGACGTCATCTATACTATAGACGTCATCTATACTATAGACGTCATCTATACTATAGTCGTCATCTATACTATAGTCGTCATCTATGCTATAGACGTCATCTATACTATAGACGTCATCTATAATATAGTCGTCATCTATACTAAAGTCGTCATCTATGCTATAGACGTCATCTATACTATAGTCGTCATCTATACTATAGTCGTCATCTATGCTATAGACGTCATCTATACTATAGTCGTCATCTATACTATAGTCGTCACCTATACTATAGACGTCATCTATACTATAGACGACATCTATACTATAGTCGTCATCTATGCTATAGACGTCATCTATACTATAGACGTCATCTCTACTATAGTCGTCATCTATACTATAGACGTCGTCTATACTATAGACGTCATCTATACTATAGTCGTCATATATACTATAGACGTCATCTATACTATAGACGTCATCTATACTATAGTCGTCATCTATACTATAGACGTCATCTATACTATAGTCGTCATCTATACTATAGTCGTCATCTATACTATAAACGTCATCTATACTATAGACGTCATCTATACTATAGTCGTCATCTATACTATAGACGTCAACTATACTATAGACGTCATCTATACTATAGTCGTCATCTATACTATAGTCGTCATCTATACTATAGACGTCATCTATACTATAGACGTCATCTATACTATAGTCGTCATCTATACTATAGACGTCATCTATACTATAGTCGTCATCTATACTATAGTCGTCATCTATACTATAAACGTCATCTATACTATAGACGTCATCTATACTATAGAGGTCATCTATACTATAGTCGACATCTATACTATAGACGTCATCTATACTATAGTCGTCATCTATACTATAGTCGTCATCTATGCTATAGACGTCATCTATACTATAGTCGTCATCTATACTATAGTCGTCATCTATGCTATAGACGTCATCTATACTATAGTCGTCATCTATACTATAGACGTCATCTATACTATAGTCGTCGTCTATACTATAGACGACATCTATACTATAGTCGTCATCTATACTAAAGACGTCATCTATACTATAGACGTCATCTATACTATACACGTCATCTATACTATAGTCGTCATCTATACTATAGACGTCATCTATACTATAGACGTCATCTATACTATAGACGTCATCTATACTATAGTCGTCGTCTATACTATAGACGTCATCTATACTATAGACGTCATCTATACTATAGTCGTCATCTATACTATAGTCGTCATCTATACTATAGACGTCATCTATACTATAGTCGTCATCTATACTATAAACGTCATCTATACTATAAACGTCATCTATACTATAGACGACATCTATACTATAGTCGTCATCTATACTAAAGACGTCATCTATACTATAGACGTCATCTATACTATAGACGTCATCTATACTATAGTCGTCGTCTATACTATAGTCGTCATCTATACTATAAACGTCATCTATACTATAAACGTCATCTATACTATAGACGTCATCTATACTATAGACGTCATCTATACTATAGTCGTCATCTATACTATAGACGTCATCTATACTATAGTCGTCATCTATACTATAGACGTCATCTATACTATAGACGTCATCTATACTATAGTCGTCATCTATACTATAAACGTCATCTATACTATAAACGTCATCTATACTATAGACGACATCTATACTATAGTCGTCATCTATACTAAAGACGTCATCTATACTATAGACGTCATCTATACTATAGACGTCATCTATACTATAGTCGTCGTCTATACTATAGACGACATCTATACTATAGTCGTCATCTATACTAAAGACGTCATCTATACTATAGACGTCATCTATACTATAGTCGTCATCTATACTATAGTCGTCATCTATGCTATAGACGTCATCTATACTATAGTCGTCATCTATACTATAAACGTCATCTATACTATAGACGTCATCTATACTATAGACGTCATCTATACTATAGACGTCATCTATACTATAGTCGTCATCTATAGACATCATCTATACTATAGTCGTCATCTATACTATAGTCGTCATCTATGCTATAGACGTCATCTATACTATAGTCGTCATCTATACTATAGTCGTCATCTATACTATAGACGTCATCTATACTATAGACGTCATCTATACTATAGTCGTCATCTATGCTATAGACGTCATCTATACTATAGACGTCATCTATACTATAGTCGTCATCTATACTATAGACGTCATCTATACTATAGTCGTCGTCTATACTATAGTCGTCATCTATCCTATAGACGTCATCTATACTATAGACGTCATCTATACTATAGACGTCATCTATACTATAGTCGTCGTCTATACTATAGACGACATCTATACTATAGTCGTCATCTATACTAAAGACGTCATCTATACTATAGACGTCATCTATACTATAGTCGTCATCTATACTATAGTCGTCATCTATACTATAGACGTCATCTATACTATAGTCGTCATCTATACTATAAACGTCATCTATACTATAGACGTCATCTATACTATAGACCTCATCTATACTATAGACGTCATCTATACTATAGACGTCATCTATACTATAGTCGTCATCTATACTATAGACGTCATCTATACTATAGTCGTCATCTATACTATAAACGTCATCTATACTATAAACGTCATCTATACTATAGACGTCATCTATACTATAGACGTCATCTATACTATAGTCGTCATCTATACTATAGACGTCATCTATACTATAGTCGTCATCTATACTATAGACGTCATCTATACTATAGACGTCATCTATACTATAGTCGTCATCTATACTACAGTCGTCATCTATACTATAGACGTCATCTATACTATAGACGTCATCTATACTATAGTCATCGTCTATACTATAGACGACATCTATACTATAGTCGTCATCTATACTAAAGACGTCATCTATACTATAGACGTCATCTATACTATACACGTCATCTATACTATAGTCGTCATCTATACTATAGACGTCATCTATACTATAGACGTCATCTATACTATAGACGTCATCTATACTATAGTCGTCATCTATACTATAGTCGTCATCTATACTATAGACGTCATCTATAATATAGTCGTCGTCTATACTATAGACGACATCTATACTATAGTCGTCATCTATACTAAAGACGTCATCTATACTATAGACGTCATCTATACTATAGTCGTCATCTATACTATAGTCGTCATCTATACTATAGACGTCATCTATACTATAGTCGTCATCTATACTATAAACGTCATCTATACTATAGACGTCATCTATACTATAGACGTCATCTATACTATAGACGTCATCTATACTATAGTCGTCATCTATACTATAGTCGTCATCTATGCTATAGACGTCATCTATACTATAGACGTGATCTATACTATAGTCGTCATCTATACTAAAGTCGTCATCTATGCTATAGACGTCATCTATACTATAGTCGTCATCTATACTATAGTCGTCATCTATGCTATAGACGTCATCTATACTATAGTCGTCATCTATACTATAGTCGTCACCTATACTATAGACGTCATCTATACTATAGACGACATCTATACTATAGTCGTCATCTATGCTATAGACGTCATCTATACTATAGACGTCATCTCTACTATAGTCGTCATCTATACTATAGACGTCGTCTATACTATAGACGTCATCTATACTATAGTCGTCATATATACTATAGACGTCATCTATACTATAGACGTCATCTATACTATAGTCGTCATCTATACTATAGACGTCATCTATACTATAGTCGTCATCTATACTATAGTCGTCATCTATACTATAAACGTCATCTATACTATAGACGTCATCTATACTATAGTCGTCATCTATACTATAGACGTCAACTATACTATAGACGTCATCTATACTATAGTCGTCATCTATACTATAGTCGTCATCTATACTATAGACGTCATCTATACTATAGACGTCATCTATACTATAGTCGTCATCTATACTATAGACGTCATCTATACTATAGTCGTCATCTATACTATAGTCGTCATCTATACTATAAACGTCATCTATACTATAGACGTCATCTATACTATAGAGGTCATCTATACTATAGTCGACATCTATACTATAGACGTCATCTATACTATAGTCGTCATCTATACTATAGTCGTCATCTATGCTATAGACGTCATCTATACTATAGTCGTCATCTATACTATAGTCGTCATCTATGCTATAGACGTCATCTATACTATAGTCGTCATCTATACTATAGACGTCATCTATACTATAGTCGTCGTCTATACTATAGACGACATCTATACTATAGTCGTCATCTATACTAAAGACGTCATCTATACTATAGACGTCATCTATACTATACACGTCATCTATACTATAGTCGTCATCTATACTATAGACGTCATCTATACTATAGACGTCATCTATACTATAGACGTCATCTATACTATAGTCGTCGTCTATACTATAGACGACATCTATACTATAGTCGTCATCTATACTAAAGACGTCATCTATACTAAAGACGTCATCTATACTATAGACGTCATCTATACTATACACGTCATCTATACTATAGTCGTCATCTATACTATAGACGTCATCTATACTATAGACGTCATCTATACTATAGTCGTCGTCTATACTATAGACGACATCTATACTATAGTCGTCATCTATACTAAAGACGTCATCTATACTATAGACGTCATCTATACTATAGACGTCATCTATACTATAGACGTCATCTATACTATAGACGTCATCTATACTATAGTCGTCATCTATACTATAGTCGTCATCTATACTATAGACGTCATCTATACTATAGACGTCATCTATACTATAGACGTCATCTATACTATAGTCGTCATCTATACTATAGTCGTCATCTATACTATAGTCGTCATCTATACTATAGACTTCATCTATACTATAGTCGTCATCTATACTATAAACGTCATCTATACTATAGACGTCATCTATACTATAGACGTCATCTATACTATAGTCGTCATCTATACTATAGACGTCATCTATACTATAGACGTCATCTATACTATAGTCGTCATCTATACTATAGTCGTCATCTATGCTATAGACGTCATCTATACTATAGTCGTCATCTATACTTTAGTCGTCATCTATGCTATAGACGTCATCTATACTATAGTCGTCATCTATACTTTTGTCGTCATCTATACTATAGACGTCATCTTTACTATAGACGTCATCTATACTGTAGTCGTCATCTATGCTATAGACGTCATCTATACTATAGACGTCATCTATACTATAGACGTCATCTACACTATAGTCGTAATCTATACTATAGACGTCATCTATACTATAGACGTCATCTATACTATAGTCGTCATCTATACTATAGACGTCATCTATACTATAGTCGTCATCTATACTATAGTCGTCATCTATACTATAGACGTCATCTATACTATAGTCGTCATCTATACTATAAACGTCATCTATACTATAGACGTCATCTATACTATAGACGTCATCTATACTATAGTCGTCATCTATACTATAGACGTCATCTATACTATAGTCGTCATCTACACTATAGACGTCATCTATACTGTAGTCGTCATCTATGCTATAGACGTCATCTATACTATAGACGTCATCTACACTATAGTCGTCATCTATACTATAGACGTCATCTATACTATAGTCGTCATCTATACTATAGACGTCATCTATACTATAGACGTCATCTATACTATAGTCGTCATCTATACTATAGTCGTCATCTATACTATAGACGTCATCTATACTATAGACGTCATCTATACTATAGTCATCGTCTATACTATAGACGACATCTATACTATAGTCGTCATCTATACTAAAGACGTCATCTATACTATAGACGTCATCTATACTATACGCGTCATCTATACTATAGTCGTCATCTATACTATAGACGTCATCTATACTATAGACGTCATCTATACTACAGACGTCATCTATAATATAGTCGTCGTCTATACTATAGACGACATCTATACTATAGTCGTCATCTATACTAAAGACGTCATCTATACTATAGACGTCATCTATACTATAGTCGTCATCTATACTATAGTCGTCATCTATACTATAGACGTCATCTATACTATAGTCGTCATCTATACTATAAACGTCATCTATACTATAGACGTCATCTATACTATAGACGTCATCTATACTATAGACGTCATCTATACTATAGTCGTCATCTATACTTTAGTCGTCATCTATGCTATAGACGTCATCTATACTATAGACGTGATCTATACTATAGTCGTCATCTATACTAAAGTCGTCATCTATGCTATAGACGTCATCTATACTATAGTCGTCATCTATACTATAGTCGTCATCTATGCTATAGACGTCATCTATACTATAGTCGTCATCTATACTATAGTCGTCACCTATACTATAGACGTCATCTATACTATAGACGACATCTATACTATAGTCGTCATCTATGCTATAGACGTCATCTATACTATAGACGTCATCTCTACTATAGTCGTCATCTATACTATAGACGTCGTCTATACTATAGACGTCATCTATACTATAGTCGTCATATATACTATAGACGTCATCTATACTATAGACGTCATCTATACTATAGTCGTCATCTATACTATAGACGTCATCTATACTATAGTCGTCATCTATACTATAGTCGTCATCTATACTATAAACGTCATCTATACTATAGACGTCATCTATACTATAGTCGTCATCTATACTATAGACGTCAACTATACTATAGACGTCATCTATACTATAGTCGTCATCTATACTATAGTCGTCATCTATACTATAGACGTCATCTATACTATAGACGTCATCTATACTATAGTCGTCATCTATACTATAGACGTCATCTATACTATAGTCGTCATCTATACTATAGTCGTCATCTATACTATAAACGTCATCTATACTATAGACGTCATCTATACTATAGAGGTCATCTATACTATAGTCGACATCTATACTATAGACGTCATCTATACTATAGTCGTCATCTATACTATAGTCGTCATCTATGCTATAGACGTCATCTATACTATAGTCGTCATCTATACTATAGTCGTCATCTATGCTATAGACGTCATCTATACTATAGTCGTCATCTATACTATAGACGTCATCTATACTATAGTCGTCGTCTATACTATAGACGACATCTATACTATAGTCGTCATCTATACTAAAGACGTCATCTATACTATAGACGTCATCTATACTATACACGTCATCTATACTATAGTCGTCATCTATACTATAGACGTCATCTATACTATAGACGTCATCTATACTATAGACGTCATCTATACTATAGTCGTCGTCTATACTATAGACGACATCTATACTATAGTCGTCATCTATACTAAAGACGTCATCTATACTAAAGACGTCATCTATACTATAGACGTCATCTATACTATACACGTCATCTATACTATAGTCGTCATCTATACTATAGACGTCATCTATACTATAGACGTCATCTATACTATAGACGTCATCTATACTATAGTCGTCGTCTATACTATAGACGACATCTATACTATAGTCGTCATCTATACTAAAGACGTCATCTATACTATAGACGTCATCTATACTATAGACGTCATCTATACTATAGACGTCATCTATACTATAGACGTCATCTATACTATAGTCGTCATCTATACTATAGTCGTCATCTATACTATAGACGTCATCTATACTATAGACGTCATCTATACTATAGTCGTCATCTATACTATAGTCGTCATCTATACTATAGTCGTCATCTATACTATAGACTTCATCTATACTATAGTCGTCATCTATACTATAAACGTCATCTATACTATAGACGTCATCTATACTATAGACGTCATCTATACTATAGTCGTCATCTATACTATAGACGTCGTCTATACTATAGACGTCATCTATACTATAGTCGTCATCTATACTATAGTCGTCATCTATGCTATAGACGTCATCTATACTATAGTCGTCATCTATACTTTAGTCGTCATCTATGCTATAGACGTCATCTATACTATAGTCGTCATCTATACTTTTGTCGTCATCTATACTATAGACGTCATCTTTACTATAGACGTCATCTATACTGTAGTCGTCATCTATGCTATAGACGTCATCTATACTATAGACGTCATCTACACTATAGTCGTAATCTATACTATAGACGTCATCTATACTATAGACGTCATCTATACTATAGTCGTCATCTATACTATAGACGTCATCTATACTATAGTCGTCATCTATACTATAGTCGTCATCTATACTATAGACGTCATCTATACTATAGTCGTCATCTATACTATAAACGTCATCTATACTATAGACGTCATCTATACTATAGACGTCATCTATACTATAGTCGTCATCTATACTATAGACGTCATCTATACTATAGTCGTCATCTACACTATAGACGTCATCTATACTGTAGTCGTCATCTATGCTATAGACGTCATCTATACTATAGACGTCATCTACACTATAGTCGTAATCTATACTATAGACGTCATCTATACTATAGACGTCATCTATACTATAGTCGTCATCTATACTATAGACGTCATCTATACTATAGTCGTCATCTATACTATAGTCGTCATCTATACTATAGACGTCATCTATACTATAGTCGTCATCTATACTATAAACGTCATCTATACTATAGACGTCATCTATACTATAGACGTCATCTATACTATAGACGTCATCTATACTATAGTCGTCATCTATACTATAGTCGTCATCTACACTATAGACGTCATCTACACTATAGACGTCATCTATACTATAGTCGTCATGTATACTATAGACGTCATCTATACTATAGACGTCATCTATACTATAGACGTCATCTATACTATAGTCGTCATCTATACTATAGACGTCATCTATACTATAGTCGTCATCTATACTATAGACGTCATCTATACTATAGTCATCGTCTATACTATAGACGACATCTATACTATAGTCGTCATCTATACTAAAGACGTCATCTATACTATACACGTCATCTATACTATAGTCGTCATCTATACTATAGACGTCATCTATACTATAGACGTCATCTATACTATAGACGTCATCTATACTATAGTCGTCGTCTATACTATAGACGACATCTATACTATAGTCGTCATCTATACTAAAGACGTCATCTATACTATAGAAGTCATCTATACTATAGTCGTCATCTATACTATAGTCGTCATCTATACTATAGACGTCATCTATACTATAGTCGTCATCTATACTATAAACGTCATCTATACTATAGACGTCATCTATACTATAGACGTCATCTATACTATAGACGTCATCTATACTATAGTCGTCATCTATACTATAGTCGTCATCTATGCTATAGACGTCATCTATACTATAGACGTCATCTATACTATAGTCGTCATCTATACTATAGTCGTCATCTATGCTATAGACGTCATCTATACTATAGTCGTCATCTATACTATAGTCGTCGTCTATACTATAGACGACATCTATACTATAGTCGTCATCTATACTAAAGACGTCATCTATACTATAGACGTCATCTATACTATAGACGTCATCTATACTATAGACGTCATCTATGCTATAGACGTCATCTATACTATAGTCGTCATCTATACTATAGACGTCATCTATACTATAGTCGTCGTCTATACTATAGACGACATCTATACTATAGTCGTCATCTATACTAAAGACGTCATCTATACTATAGACGTCATCTATACTATACACGTCATCTATACTATAGTCGTCATCTATACTATAGACGTCATCTATACTATAGACGTCATCTTACTATAGACGTCATCTATACTATAGTCGTCGTCTATACTATAGACGACATCTATACTATAGTCGTCATCTATACTAAAGACGTCATCTATACTAAAGACGTCATCTATACTATAGACGTCATCTATACTATACACGTCATCTATACTATAGTCGTCATCTATACTATAGACGTCATCTATACTATAGACGTCATCTATACTATAGACGTCATCTATACTATAGTCGTCGTCTATACTATAGACGACATCTATACTATAGTCGTCATCTATACTAAAGACGTCATCTATACTATAGACGTCATCTATACTATAGACGTCATCTATACTATAGACGTCATCTATACTATAGACGTCATCTATACTATAGTCGTCATCTATACTATAGTCGTCATCTATACTATAGACGTCATCTATACTATAGACGTCATCTATACTATAGTCGTCATCTATACTATAGTCGTCATCTATACTATAGTCGTCATCTATACTATAGACTTCATCTATACTATAGTCGTCATCTATACTATAAACGTCATCTATACTATAGACGTCATCTATACTATAGACGTCATCTATACTATAGTCGTCATCTATACTATAGACGTCGTCTATACTATAGACGTCATCTATACTATAGTCGTCATCTATACTATAGTCGTCATCTATACTTTAGTCGTCATCTATGCTATAGACGTCATCTATACTATAGTCGTCATCTATACTTTTGTCGTCATCTATACTATAGACGTCATCTTTACTATAGACGTCATCTATACTGTAGTCGTCATCTATGCTATAGACGTCATCTATACTATAGACGTCATCTACACTATAGTCGTAATCTATACTATAGACGTCATCTATACTATAGACGTCATCTATACTATAGTCGTCATCTATACTATAGACGTCATCTATACTATAGTCGTCATCTATACTATAGTCGTCATCTATACTATAGACGTCATCTATACTATAGTCGTCATCTATACTATAAACGTCATCTATACTATAGACGTCATCTATACTATAGACGTCATCTATACTATAGTCGTCATCTATACTATAGACGTCATCTATACTATAGTCGTCATCTACACTATAGACGTCATCTATACTGTAGTCGTCATCTATGCTATAGACGTCATCTATACTATAGACGTCATCTACACTATAGTCGTAATCTATACTATAGACGTCATCTATACTATAGACGTCATCTATACTATAGTCGTCATCTATACTATAGACGTCATCTATACTATAGTCGTCATCTATACTATAGTCGTCATCTATACTATAGACGTCATCTATACTATAGTCGTCATCTATACTATAAACGTCATCTATACTATAGACGTCATCTATACTATAGACGTCATCTATACTATAGACGTCATCTATACTATAGTCGTCATCTATACTATAGTCGTCATCTACACTATAGACGTCATCTACACTATAGACGTCATCTATACTATAGTCGTCATGTATACTATAGACGTCATCTATACTATAGACGTCATCTATACTATAGACGTCATCTATACTATAGTCGTCATCTATACTATAGACGTCATCTATACTATAGTCGTCATCTATACTATAGACGTCATCTATACTATAGTCATCGTCTATACTATAGACGACATCTATACTATAGTCGTCATCTATACTAAAGACGTCATCTATACTATACACGTCATCTATACTATAGTCGTCATCTATACTATAGACGTCATCTATACTATAGACGTCATCTATACTATAGACGTCATCTATACTATAGTCGTCGTCTATACTATAGACGACATCTATACTATAGTCGTCATCTATACTAAAGACGTCATCTATACTATAGAAGTCATCTATACTATAGTCGTCATCTATACTATAGTCGTCATCTATACTATAGACGTCATCTATACTATAGTCGTCATCTATACTATAAACGTCATCTATACTATAGACGTCATCTATACTATAGACGTCATCTATACTATAGACGTCATCTATACTATAGTCGTCATCTATACTATAGTCGTCATCTATGCTATAGACGTCATCTATACTATAGACGTCATCTATACTATAGTCGTCATCTATACTATAGTCGTCATCTATGCTATAGACGTCATCTATACTATAGTCGTCATCTATACTATAGTCGTCATCTATACTATAGTCGTCATCTATACTATAGTCGTCATCTATACTATATTCATCATCTATGCTATAGACGTCATCTATACTATAGACGTCATCTATACTATAGTCGTCATCTATACTATAGACGTCATCTATACTATAGACGTCATCTATACTATAGACGTCATCTATATTATAGACGTCATCTATACTATAGTCGTCATCTATACTATAGACGTCATCTATACTATAGACGTCATCTATACTATAGACGTCATCTATACTATAGACGTCATCTATACTATAGACGTCATCTATACTATAGACGTCATCTATACTATAGTCGTCATCTATACTATAGTCGTCATCTATACTATAGACGTCATCTATACTATAGTCGTCATCTATACTATAAACGTCATCTATACTATAAACGTCATCTATACTATAGACGTCATCTATACTATAGACGTCATCTATACTATAGACGTCATCTATACTATAGACGTCATCTATACTATAGACGTCATCTATACTATAGTCGTCATCTATACTATAGACGTCATCTATACTATAGTCGTCATCTATACTATAGACGTCATCTATACTATAGACGTCATCTATACTATAGTCGTCATCTATACTATAGTCGTCATCTATACTATAGACGTCATCTATACTATAGACGTCATCTATACTATAGACGTCATCTATACTATAGTCATCGTCTATACTATAGACGACATCTATACTATAGTCGTCATCTATACTAAAGACGTCATCTATACTATAGACGTCATCTATACTATACACGTCATCTATACTATAGTCGTCATCTATACTATAGACGTCATCTATACTATAGACGTCATCTATACTATAGACGTCATCTATACTATAGTCGTCGTCTATACTATAGACGACATCTATACTATAGACGTCATCTATACTATAGACGTCATCTATACTATAGTCGTCATCTATACTATAGTCGTCATCTATGCTATAGACGTCATCTATACTATAGTCGTCATCTATACTATAAACGTCATCTATACTATAGACGTCATCTATACTAAAGACGTCATCTATACTATAGACGTCATCTATACTATAGTCGTCATCTATACTATAGTCGTCATCTATGCTATAGTCGTCATCTATGCTAAAGACGTCATCTATACTATAGTCGTCATCTATACTATAGTCGTCATCTATGCTATAGACGTCATCTATACTATAGTCGTCATCTATACTATAGTCGTCATATATACCATAGACGTCATCTATACTATAGACGTCATCTATACTATAGTCGTCATCTATGCTATAGACGTCATCTATACTATAGACGTCATCTATACTATAGTCGTCATCTATGCTATAGACGTCATCTATACTATAGACGTCATATATACTATAGTCGTCATCTATACTATAGACGTCATCTATACTATAGACGTCATCTATACTATAGTCGTCATCTATACTATAGACGTCATCTATACTATAGACGTCATCTATACTATAGTCGTCATCTATACTATAGACGTCATCTATACTATAGACGTCATCTATACTATAGTCGTCATCTATACTATAGTCGTCATCTATACTATAGACGTCATCTATACTATAGTCGTCATCTATACTATAAACGTCATCTATACTATAGACGTCATCTATACTATAGTCGTCATCTATACTATAGTCGTCATCTATGCTATAGACGTCATCTATACTATAGTCGTCATCTATATTATAGTCGTCATCTATGCTATAGACGTCATCTATACTATAGTCGTCATCTATACTATAGTCGTCATCTATACCATAGACGTCATATATACTATAGTCGTCATCTATACTATAGACGTCATCTATACTATAGACGTCATCTATACTATAGTCGTCATCTATACTATAGACGTCATCTATACTATAGTCGTCATCTATACTATAGACGTCATCTATACTATAGTCGTCATCTATACTATAAACGTCATCTATACTATAAACGTCATCTATACTATAGACATCATCTATACTATAGACGTCATCTATACTATAGTCGTCATCTATACTATAGACGTCATCTATACTATAGTCGTCATCTATACTATAGACGTCATCTATACTATAGACGTCATCTATACTATAGTCGTCATCTATACTATAGTCGTCATCTATACTATAGACGTCATCTATACTATAGACGTCATCTATACTATAGACGTCATCTAAACTATAGTCGTCATCTATACTATAGTCGCCATCTATACTATAGACGTCATCTATACTATAGACGTCATCTATACTATAGTCGTCATCTATACTATAAACGTCATCTATACTATAGACGTCATCTATACTATAGACGTCATCTATACTATAGTCTTCATCTATACTATAGACGTCATCTATACTATAGACGTCATCTATACTATAGACGTCATCTATACTATAGACGTCATCTATACTATAGTCGTCATCTATACTATAGACGTCATCTATACTATAGACGTCATCTATACTATAGTCGTCATCTATACTATAGTCGTCATCTATACTATAGACGTCATCTATACTATAGACGTCATTTATACTATAGTCGTCATCTATACTATAGACGTCATCTATACTATAGTCGTCATCTATACTATAGTCGTCATCTATGCTATAGACGTCATCTATACTATAGACGTCATCTATACTATAGTCGTCATCTATACTATAGTCGTCATCTATGCTATAGACGTCATCTATACTATAGTCGTCATCTATGCTATAGACGTCATCTATACTATAGTCGTCATCTATACTATAGTCGTCATCTATACCATAGACGTCATCTATACTATAGACGTCATCTATACTATAGTCGTCATCTATGCTATAGACGTCATCTATACTATAGACGTCATCTATACTATAGTCGTCATCTATGCTATAGACGTCATCTATACTATAGACGTCATCTATACTATAGTCGTCATCTATACTATAGACGTCATCTATACTATAGACGTCATCTATACTATAGTCGTCATCTATACTATAGACGTCATCTATACTATAGACGTCATCTATACTATAGACGTCATCTATACTATAGACGTCATCTATACTATAGACGTCATCTATACTATAGACGTCATCTATACTATAGACGTCATCTATACTATAGTCGTCATCTATACTATAGACGTCATCTATACTATAGTCGTCATCTATACTATAAACGTCATCTATACTATAAACGTCATCTATACTATAGACATCATCTATACTATAGACGTCATCTATACTATAGTCGTCATCTATACTATAGACGTCATCTATACTATAGTCGTCATCTATACTATAGACGTCATCTATACTATAGACGTCATCTATACTATAGTCGTCATCTATACTATAGTCGTCATCTATACTATAGACGTCATCTATACTATAGACGTCATCTATACTATAGACGTCATCTAAACTATAGTCGTCATCTATACTATAGTCGTCATCTATACTATAGACGTCATCTATACTATAGACGTCATCTATACTATAGTCGTCATCTATACTATAAACGTCATCTATACTATAGACGTCATCTATACTATAGACGTCATCTATACTATAGTCTTCATCTATACTATAGACGTCATCTATACTATAGACGTCATCTATACTATAGACGTCATCTATACTATAGACGTCATCTATACTATAGTCGTCATCTATACTATAGACGTCATCTATACTATAGACGTCATCTATACTATAGTCGTCATCTATACTATAGTCGTCATCTATACTATAGACGTCATCTATACTATAGACGTCATTTATACTATAGTCGTCATCTATACTATAGACGTCATCTATACTATAGTCGTCATCTATACTATAGTCGTCATCTATACTATAGACGTCATCTATACTATAGACGTCATCTATACTATAGTCGTCATCTATACTATAGACGTCATCTATACTATAGACGTCATCTATACTATAGTCGTCATCTATACTATAGTCGTCATCTATGCTATAGACGTCATCTATACTATAGTCGTCATCTATACTATAGTCGTCATCTATACTATAGACGTCATCTATACTATAGACGTCATCTATACTATAGTCGTCATCTATACTATAGTCGTCATCTATACTATAGACGTCATCTATACTATAGACGTCATCTATACTATAGACGTCATCTATACTATAGACGTCATCTATACTATAAACGTCATCTATACTATAGACATCATCTATACTATAGACGTCATCTATACTATAGTCGTCATCTATACTATAGACGTCATCTATACTATAGTCGTCATCTATACTATAGACGTCATCTATACTATAGTCGTCATCTATACTATAGTCGTCATCTATACTATAGACGTCATCTATACTATAGACGTCATCTATACTATAGACGTCATCTATACTATAGACGTCATCTAAACTATAGTCGTCATCTATACTATAGTCGTCATCTATACTATAGACGTCATCTATACTATAGACGTCATCTATACTATAGTCGTCATCTATACTATAAACGTCATCTATACTATAGACGTCATCTATACTATAGACGTCATCTATACTATAGTCTTCATCTATACTATAGACGTCATCTATACTATAGACGTCATCTATACTATAGACGTCATCTATACTATAGACGTCATCTATACTATAGTCGTCATCTATACTATAGACGTCATCTATACTATAGACGTCATCTATACTATAGTCGTCATCTATACTATAGTCGTCATCTATACTATAGACGTCATCTATACTATAGACGTCATTTATACTATAGTCGTCATCTATACTATAGACGTCATCTATACTATAGACGTCATCTATACTATAGTCGTCATCTATACTATAGTCGTCATCTATACTATAGACGTCATCTATACTATAGACGTCATCTATACTATAGTCGTCATCTATACTATAGACGTCATCTATACTATAGACGTCATCTATACTATAGACGTCATCTATACTATAGTCGTCATCTATACTATAGTCGTCATCTATGCTATAGACGTCATCTATACTATAGTCGTCATCTATACTATAGTCGTCATCTATACTATAGACGTCATCTATACTATAGACGTCATCTATACTATAGTCGTCATCTATACTATAGTCGTCATCTATACTATAGTCGTCATCTATACTATAGACGTCATCTATACTATAGACGTCATCTATACTATAGTCGTCATCTATACTATAGACGTCATCTATACTATAGTCGTCATCTATACTATAGACGTCATCTATACTATAGTCGTCATCTATACTATAGACGTCATCTATACTATAGACGTCATCTATACTATATACGTCATCTATACTATTGTCGTCGTCTATACTATAGACGACATTTATACTATAGTCGTCATCTATACTATAGTCGTCATCTATACTATAGACGTCATCTATACTATAGACGTCATCTATACTATAGTCGTCATCTATACTATAGTCGTCATCTATACTATAGACGTCATCTATACTATAGACGTCATCTATACTATAGACGTCATCTATACTATAGTCGTCATCTATACTATAGACGTCATCTATACTATAGACGTCATCTATACTATAGACGTCATCTATACTATAGTCGTCATCTATACTATAGTCGTCATCTATACTATAGACGTCATCTATACTATAGACGTCATCTATACTATAGTCGTCATCTATACTATAGACGTCATCTATACTATAGACGTCATCTATACTATAGTCGTCATCTATACTATAGTCGTCATCTATACTATAGACGTCATCTATACTATAGACGTCATCTATACTATAGTCGTCATCTATACTATAGACGTCATCTATACTATAGTCGTCATCTATACTATAGTCGTCATCTATACTATAAACGTCATCTATACTATAGACGTCATCTATACTATAGACGTCATCTATACTATAGTCGTCATCTATACTATAGACGTCATCTATACTATAGACGTCATCTATACTATAGACGTCATCTATACTATAGTCGTCATCTATACTATAGTCGTCATCTATGCTATAGACGTCATCTATACTATAGACGTCATCTATACTATAGTCGTCATCTATGCTATAGTCGTCATCTATACTATAGACGTCATCTATACTATAGACGTCATCTATACTATAGACGTCATCTATACTATAGTCGTCATCTATGCTATAGACGTCATCTATACTATAGTCGTCATCTATACTATAGACGTCATCTATACTATAGTCGTCATCTATACTATAGACGTCATCTATACTATAGACGTCATCTATACTATATACGTCATCTATACTATTGTCGTCGTCTATACTATAGACGACATTTATACTATAGTCGTCATCTATACTATAGTCGTCATCTATACTATAGACGTCATCTATACTATAGACGTCATCTATACTATAGTCGTCATCTATACTATAGTCGTCATCTATACTATAGACGTCATCTATACTATAGACGTCATCTATACTATAGACGTCATCTATACTATAGTCGTCATCTATACTATAGACGTCATCTATACTATAGACGTCATCTATACTATAGACGTCATCTATACTAAAGTCGTCATCTATACTATAGTCGTCATCTATACTATAGACGTCATCTATACTATAGACGTCATCTATACTATAGTCGTCATCTATACTATAGACGTCATCTATACTATAGACGTCATCTATACTATAGACGTCATCTATACTATAGTCGTCATCTATACTATAGACGTCATCTATACTATAGACGTCATCTATACTATAGTCGTCATCTATACTATAGACGTCATCTATACTATAGTCGTCATCTATACTATAGTCGTCATCTATACTATAAACGTCATCTATACTATAGACGTCATCTATACTATAGACGTCATCTATACTATAGACGTCATCTATACTATAGTCGTCATCTATACTATAGTCGTCATCTATACTATAGTCGTCATCTATACTATAGACGTCATCTATACTATAGTCGTCATCTATACTATAGTCGTCATCTATACTATAGACGTCATCTATACTATAGTCGTCATCTATACTATAGTCGTCATCTATACTATAAACGTCATCTATACTATAGACGTCATCTATACTATAGACGTCATCTATACTATAGTCGTCATCTATACTATAGTCGTCATCTATACTATAGACGTCATCTATACTATAGACGTCATCTATACTATAGACGTCATCTATACTATAGTCGTCATCTATACTATAGACGTCATCTATACTATAGACGTCATCTATACTATAGACGTCATCTATACTATAGTCGTCATCTATACTATAGTCGTCATCTATACTATAGACGTCATCTATACTATAGACGTCATCTATACTATAGACGTCATTTATACTATAGTCGTCATCTATACTATAGACGTCATCTATACTATAGACGTCATCTATACTATAGAAGTCATCTATACTATAGTCGTCATCTATACTATAGTCGTCATCTATACTATAGACGTCATCTATACTATAGTCGTCATCTATACTATAGACGTCATCTATACTATAGTCGTCATCTATACTATAGTCGTCATCTATACTATAGACGTCATCTATACTATAGTCGTCATCTATACTATAGACGTCATCTATACTATAGTCGTCAACTATACTATAGACGTCATCTATACTATAGACGTCATCTATACTATATACGTCATCTATACTATTGTCGTCGTCTATACTATAGACGACATTTATACTATAGTCGTCATCTATACTAAAGTCGTCATCTATACTATAGACGTCATCTATACTATAGACGTCATCTATACTATAGTCGTCATCTATACTATAGTCGTCATCTATACTATAGACGTCATCTATACTATAGACGTCATCTATACTATAGACGTCATCTATACTATAGTCGTCATCTATACTATAGACGTCATCTATACTATAGACGTCATCTATACTATAGACGTCATCTATACTATAGTCGTCATCTATACTATAGTCGTCATCTATACTATAGACGTCATCTATACTATAGACGTCATCTATACTATAGTCGTCATCTATACTATAGACGTCATCTATACTATAGACGTCATCTATACTATAGTCGTCATCTATACTATAGTCGTCATCTATACTATAGACGTCATCTATACTATAGACGTCATCTATACTATAGTCGTCATCTATACTATAGACGTCATCTATACTATAGTCGTCATCTATACTATAGTCGTCATCTATACTATAAACGTCATCTATACTATAGACGTCATCTATACTATAGTCGTCATCTATACTATAGACGTCATCTATACTATAGACGTCATCTATACTATAGACGTCATCTATACTATAGTCGTCATCTATACTATAGTCGTCATCTATGCTATAGACGTCATCTATACTATAGACGTCATCTATACTATAGTCGTCATCTATGCTATAGTCGTCATCTATACTATAGACGTCATCTATACTATAGACGTCATCTATACTATAGACGTCATCTATACTATAGTCGTCATCTATGCTATAGACGTCATCTATACTATAGTCGTCATCTATACTATAGACGTCATCTATACTATAGTCGTCATCTATACTATAGACGTCATCTATACTATAGACGTCATCTATACTATATACGTCATCTATACTATTGTCGTCGTCTATACTATAGACGACATTTATACTATAGTCGTCATCTATACTATAGTCGTCATCTATACTATAGACGTCATCTATACTATAGACGTCATCTATACTATAGTCGTCATCTATACTATAGTCGTCATCTATACTATAGACGTCATCTATACTATAGACGTCATCTATACTATAGACGTCATCTATACTATAGTCGTCATCTATACTATAGACGTCATCTATACTATAGACGTCATCTATACTATAGACGTCATCTATACTATAGTCGTCATCTATACTATAGTCGTCATCTATACTATAGACGTCATCTATACTATAGACGTCATCTATACTATAGTCGTCATCTATACTATAGACGTCATCTATACTATAGACGTCATCTATACTATAGTCGTCATCTATACTATAGTCGTCATCTATACTATAGACGTCATCTATACTATAGACGTCATCTATACTATAGTCGTCATCTATACTATAGACGTCATCTATACTATAGTCGTCATCTATACTATAGTCGTCATCTATACTATAAACGTCATCTATACTATAGACGTCATCTATACTATAGACGTCATCTATACTATAGACGTCATCTATACTATAGTCGTCATCTATACTATAGTCGTCATCTATACTATAGTCGTCATCTATACTATAGACGTCATCTATACTATAGTCGTCATCTATACTATAGTCGTCATCTATACTATAGACGTCATCTATACTATAGTCGTCATCTATACTATAGTCGTCATCTATACTATAAACGTCATCTATACTATAGACGTCATCTATACTATAGACGTCATCTATACTATAGTCGTCATCTATACTATAGTCGTCATCTATACTATAGACGTCATCTATACTATAGACGTCATCTATACTATAGACGTCATCTATACTATAGTCGTCATCTATACTATAGACGTCATCTATACTATAGACGTCATCTATACTATAGACGTCATCTATACTATAGTCGTCATCTATACTATAGTCGTCATCTATACTATAGACGTCATCTATACTATAGACGTCATCTATACTATAGTCGTCATCTATACTATAGTCGTCATCTATACTATAGACGTCATCTATACTATAGACGTCATCTATACTATAGACGTCATTTATACTATAGTCGTCATCTATACTATAGACGTCATCTATACTATAGACGTCATCTATACTATAGACGTCATCTATACTATAGTCGTCATCTATACTATAGTCGTCATCTATGCTATAGACGTCATCTATACTATAGACGTCATCTATACTATAGTCGTCATCTATGCTATAGTCGTCATCTATACTATAGACGTCATCTATACTATAGACGTCATCTATACTATAGACGTCATCTATACTATAGTCGTCATCTATGCTATAGACGTCATCTATACTATAGTCGTCATCTATACTATAGACGTCATCTATACTATAGTCGTCATCTATACTATAGACGTCATCTATACTATAGACGTCATCTATACTATATACGTCATCTATACTATTGTCGTCGTCTATACTATAGACGACATTTATACTATAGTCGTCATCTATACTATAGTCGTCATCTATACTATAGACGTCATCTATACTATAGACGTCATCTATACTATAGTCGTCATCTATACTATAGTCGTCATCTATACTATAGACGTCATCTATACTATAGACGTCATCTATACTATAGACGTCATCTATACTATAGTCGTCATCTATACTATAGACGTCATCTATACTATAGACGTCATCTATACTATAGACGTCATCTATACTATAGTCGTCATCTATACTATAGTCGTCATCTATACTATAGAC